>KL660878.1:43359-76362 GCA_000732775.1 Stachybotrys chlorohalonatus IBT 40285
CGGCCGCTTGCCACGCCAATTGTCGTCCATTGGCCGGCCAAGGCATCCCAATGCTTAGCATCCGGGACTTGACATAGGCGGACAAATACCTCCAGCTTGGCATTTGTGTCCATAGCCAGCCAAGACACTCGGCTGTTGCTTGGACAAAAGGTTAGTGGCCCGCTGAAGGGTGGTAGTTTCTCCAGATTCCGGATGGGGCAGATGAACTTGGACACAGGGCAAACTATGGGGAAATTGCAGAATCTTACTGGGATTAGAGTGCGCACCGAGACCCCAGCCGCGGGGGTGGAGTGCCCCTGTGGAATTGACGCTTCAGCGCAACATCATGAGTACAGGGCACTTTCGGCGGTGGGACTGCAGTGGGTGCTGTTTGCGAAGGCGAGTCTCAAGGGCTGCTGAGCGGAAAACATGTGCGCGAGGGTCTAGATGGGGCACCCAGCCGGAACACGGCATCACTTAATCAATTCCCCATGCGAACCTGATCTCAAATGGCCATTGTGGGTGACATCGTGCCTCGTTCATGGGGCTACGCAACGAACTACCCACACGTGCTGATGTTTCATCCTAATTGTACAGCTAATTAGGAGTCCCTGAGCTGAGGGTGTCATACCATCTAGCAGGGCATCGTTCGTGGCCGCTGCTCGCAACAAATTTGCAGGAAGTAGAGCGAAGCACAGGCCAACAGCGTCAAGCACAATGGCAGCTTCAGAAGAGGATCGATTTCGTCCTAGAGGACCATCTCCGATACTTTCAAAGGTGAGGAAAACACACGACGATTCTGAACCCGAGAGACACCATCAAATCAATTATTGTTCGACCGGGGCAGAAACCTCGACAAAAACCCGGGTTCTACTAGATCATCGGAGGCCGCTATACCCAACCCACAGCAAACCAGCAACATGCATGTTACCTCACTATTGAGCCTCTGCATGGCGCGTGCTCTAGTGGCCTCCAAGTATCGCGGACAACTTGACTTCGGTGAGGACCCTGCTCGCACGCGATTCGTGGGAGTCCCATCTCCGGGAAAGGCCTCCACGGGGAAAGTGGGTGCGTTAGTACTCAGTCCCGCATTGTGTACCTGCAGCTGGATGCCATGCAGGCTGCTCTGCTTTGGGCTCTATGAGGTTGAATGCACTTGCGTTCCCGTCGACATGCAAACAGAGTAATATTGGGGCTCTGGTTGAGTCTGTGCGTGGGCAGGGTACTCTTGCTTCATTGGACGACTTTGCCGGTGTCATTTAACATTGCGACGTGAGGTTTCACTTTGAGGAGCGCTCATATCAGCGATGCTTAAACGACATTGCCATGGATGCGTCGCTCATCATATATTCTAGTCCTGTCTATCCTTACTCGACGCCCGGGAGCGCCTCCACTCCGGTGATGGTGACTCCCTAGGTCGTTGATTCCGTGGCATTTCCTCGACTGTGGTGTCGAACTTCACTCGGAACGTTTTGCCTCTCCAAACAACATCAGCACCTAGTAGCACGGCGTAAATCCAAATGGGCAGAGCCAAGGCCTCTCTCCCAAGCCATGCAAGACACCACTGCAAATATGAACGACGCGGGATTCCCCCGGCATAAGCGGTCCCTCGTGCAAAGTAGGGCACGCCATCGTACTGCTCGACGGTATAGCCAGCGTGCAGACGCTGGAAGGTAAACCAATCCACCGCCATCCACGTGAAGACAGAAATAAGCCAGGTAAGCGCCATTGCCGACCACGTCTGTGAGATGCCAAAGGTTTCGTGGAACCACGGTAACGTGGTGATTGCAAATGCAAAATAAGCGCAGCAGAGAAAAGATTCGACGCCTGGCTCGACCAGCGTCGCAGCAAGAACTGTGAACTTGCGGGCTCGAAGCCAACGAGCTCGCCTAGCCGCGTATGCCGCCACAGACATGTCAGCCATCGGCTGGAACACTAGATCACCCCAGACGATGCCGTGTCGGAGGTAGTTTGGAATATTTGTTCGCCAGAGCAGCTCCCCAATGATGTGGTCTTCACAAATGTGGTGGGAAAAGTAGTCTATCCCGGTCAATTGCGTCTCCTCTCCAAGTAGGCTGGAGCTAGACGAAGTAGAGGTAGCAAGATCCAGGTGCGCTTTCCTGAACATGTTACTTTTTCCAACAACGCAAGGCGCAACTCCAACCTCATTGATGGCGCTGTAGAACTTAGCATGAGTCGTAGCCATGAACATCTCGTCCAGGCGGCCGCCGCCATATGTCCGCATCCGAGCCAAAGCACTGCTCGGAGGCTCTGTGCTAGGTTGGAGAGAAGACGAGTCTGTTGCACTAGGCACCGCGGAACGCCCAACATCGACAACAAGGGGTAGCTGGTGGGCAAATATGTATGGCATATTCGTTCCCTTACCAGTGACCGAGTATCCCATCAGCTTGTCCACCATCCGACCCATGATGTTTTTGGATATCCAGACATTACTGTCGATGATCCATATCAAGTCTTCCTTGCCAGCCTCCCGGTAGGCCCTGCTGATGTTTCGGATCTTGGGATTCGGCCCCATTCGACCAGCGAGACCCCCGGAGCCATGCAATAGGGGGTCCTCTTCCTCAACGAGAACTTTTGCATCGTAGCCCGGATTGTTCTCAACGATGCGGCACAGCAGCGAGTACGCCGGATCATCCTTGCTCTCGACGCACAAGCGAATTGAAACTCGGCTTACGGGATAATCCTGCTGGAAACTCGACGCGATGCACTCATACAGGTGTGGCTCGAGGCCCTTGACGGGACGAATCAAGGTGATCCGGGGTACATTGTCGTGATTCGACGCACGGGACGAGACAGGTGGTGTAGGCAGTCGAGAGAAGTGACGAAATCTGGCAGGAGTCTAGATCAGCATAAGCTGCCAGCCGTCTGGCTTGGGACAAGACCTACATCGCGCGGATGCCCACGGCTTCGACGACAACCACGACGACGCTCCACACGAGACAGACTGTCGCAGCATATTGGGCAAGATTGGAGGACATTTCGACGCTAAGGTTTCATGGTGTTTTCCCTGTCGCCAGTACGCAGTTCAAAAGAGAGTTACCGCACCGGATCAAAGCATACCGGCGACGGGGTTGCTGGAGCGTAAGAAATGTTCTTTAAACCAAAATCCAGCAAGACTTAGCAATATGTGATGCGAAAGCAAGGCGGTCAGGGACCCACTTCGGCCACGGCATTCTCTTTACTGCCCGTCGGCGCGCCTTGCTTCGCATCATGCCATGATTGAAATTGGAGCAGTGGTTGTACACGCCTAGAGCTTTTGGCTGATCTCGTGATGACCACCAGGAGGACTCAGCAACACTTACGAATACTGGAGATTGGCATGGCCTGCGTTTATTGGCGTTGGCTGGGTGGCTCGCAGTGCAGGGTTACAGCGAACGACGCATTGGGCTGCTCGAGTATACAAGCATGTCCTGTGTAGCCGTGCAGCTAGAATGAGCACAGCGACTACACGAGGAGAAAATTTAAGAAAGTATTAAACCTGTAATATGACACTCTATTGGCCGCATTATCATGCCACCTTGCTATGACTGTGAATGGTCAAAAGTATCATCACGGTTCCGGGTAGCCAGAGATGACACTGGGTAGTGAAGGAACCCGCCAAGGAAGGTGGTGAGAAATTGCTATCGTCATATACTGTGCTTGTCCACATGGAGTGCTGCTAGCATAGGTATTGGAAGATAGTGAGCCCTGATGATTCTTTGGTTGCCCCACCTTGACACCCCCAGAAAAAAAATCAATCTGCCTGACATGACCGTACCTCAGATTTCTTCACTGTTTCTCAACCTTGCACATCCAACCACCACAACGGGTTATTGCTCTGCAGAGCTTCCACAAGCTGCGCCTCGGCACCTACAGATGGACACCTAGCATTGAAATGTTGTGAAATACTGCTAGCTCCATCATCCCCCCAATGGTAAGCAATCTGATCTCTATGTCTCCTTCGCACCCACACTTGCCTGCAGTGATGAGGATATTTGAAGCTTGAGAAAACTCCATTCATTTGGACTCAATGTAAGCTCATTAAATATTGACTATAACGGTATCTGACGCAGAATGTATTACGTGATCATTGTTGAGGTCTTCCAGCTTGCTTCCTTGCTCACAATTATCACAGGTCAAGATGATTGCGATCCGAAATGGCTGAGATTGTAAATCCTGTGACCCAGCCGTCAGCTGCGGGAGAGGTCTCTTCTCCTGCAAATCGATCCAATGCAAAGCCTTCCCAGAAGCGAGGTCCGTCGGTCAACGAGATCTATGCTCTTCCCGCCCCTATAAGGACGTTCCCACTCCCTGCGTTCTACCCGAACAACCCACTGTCGCTCCTCCATATCGCATACGAATGGCTTCGCCAGGTCGTCAAGCCTCCTCCGCCCGAGCCCGCTATTATCCACAAGGGTGTGTGGTCGGCATCTACAATATCAGTCCACATCACGGATGAAAAGTCTGTGCGAGCCTTGTGGGAACAGGGTTTCTACGGTAAAGGTAGCTTAAGTCGAAGCGAGCCCAACTGGCTGAAGAGAGAGAAAGTTCGTAGAGGTCTTCAGAAAACCCACGTTAGTGAAATCATTACAGTCCAGCGCCGCGAGGAAAGGATCCAGGCCAAGTGGGAACGGGCACGTCTCGAGCAAGAGGCCATTCGTCAAATACGATTACAAGAAGAAGCCCAACGAGCAGAAACTCGCGCAATCGCCAACTCGGTCAGCAAGAAGTTGCCTGGCGAATTTGAAGCACCAGTCGGCCCATTAGAGCTACTAGCTCTTCCCAACTCAACTGCCGAGTTGGTATCCGCGCAAACCGTGCATGGTCTTCCCAATGAAAAGCCTCACTCCTCGAACGGATGGGCAGAGGATGCTCGCCCGGAGCCGCTTCCTGTGAATGAGAGTGTTACCTCGCCTTTCACCCGTCTTGGGGACCCGCTGCTGTCGCAGAGCACAATGGAAACCGAGTCAACTCGGACCAATGGCAAAGTACACAGGGGGGAGAGGGATAACGGAAACCTCACGTCTATGGCTCGGCCAACAACCGATAGTGAAGGGTCTGAACCCAAGACACTGAAGCGACAGAAGAGCGTCCGATTCTCGCCCAAGGTGGAATCAACTACCTTCCAGCTATCAGATCCTCCCAGTCCAAACCACTCTTTGATTAACGGTCACACGTCTGGACTGTTCCCTGCCACTGGCAGTGGTTTGGATGCTCAAGAAAAGCCTGTAGCTGTATCTCCTTTGCTGGGCGTAACCACGGACGGCGACTTGCCACTGGAGACAGAAGCGCCCATCGTCAACAAAGAACACTTGCAACTCTTGCCAGAAGAAGTTCTGTTCTTGACATTTGGCCTCGGCGCGCTGTCTGTGACTGACCCGGAGTCTGGCCAGCCTTTGAGCACCGAAGGCCTGCTCCAGTTGTTCAGAGAATACTCATATTTCCCACCACGGAATGGCCCTCTTGCCCCCGCCCTCCAGCCAGACGACGAGTTTCTCATCCACTATGCCGTCTACCATTACTTTAGATCTCTTGGTTGGGTGCCGCGAGCTGGCATCAAGTTCGGCGTGGACTGGCTCCTGTACGCCCGAGGACCTGTCTTTGATCACGCAGAATTTGGCCTAGTCGTTGTCCCATCGTACTCTGATCCGTGGTGGGCAGAGTCTGGGAAAAAGCTTCCACAAAAGACGTGGGCATGGCTTCATACCATTCTTCGGGTTTTGTCCCACGTCACGAAGAGTCTGGTATTAGTGTATGTCGACATCCCGCCTCCGCCCAAATTTGACGAGGGCATGCGGAAGGGATTTGCGGAGGCCCTCAAGCAGTACACAATTCGCGAGGTCATGGTAAAGCGATGGTCAAGTAAGCGGAACCGATCTTAGGGGGAATGCGATTACGAATACGGGGGCGAAATTAGCAAGGGATAAGCTCGGCTTATGCATGTGACATTATTGAATGACTGTATGAATACGAACAGCTTGAAGACAGGATGTACGGAATCAGTTGAACTCATAAATCTACAAAAAGTATAACCGTTATGCCGTGTCGTCGTAAGCTCGTCAAAATGAAACCGTGAAGCATCACACAAAGTAGTACGCATTTTGATGGATGAGGTACGCGGTTCCGAGACCTGGATCATAAATAAACGAGCCAATGAACGAGCCAATGAACGAGCCAATGAACGAGCTCGATTCGTAAATCCACTTTTGGCTCCGTGGCAATTGGTAACGTGAACTCCTTTCACATGCTCAATCTCGACCCAGACAAATCAATTCATTCTTGTGCTACCACTGAGGACAAGTGGAATTGATCAAGAGGCATGGCTGCTTTTACCGGTCGCGATGCAGGGACTTCCCAGGCCCGCAAACGTGCTAATCCCAGCACCAATAGCACGGTTCCCCTGGTGCCCAAGCTAGAAGCCACCACCGATAAGACAAGATGGCGAATGAAGGACACCAAAGGCTGTCATACGTGGCATTACCTCGAGGATGACCAGGCGGCAAAAGAATGGCCCCAAAGCTACGCCGATAAGTGGTATCTCCAGCTGCCCATGGTACAGCCTCAACGCCGCCCATTTCGACTCAGAAGTAGTCGAAGCTAACTACCATGATAGGGCTTGCCAGACCTTCCGCCCCCCAAAAGCTCTCTGGAGGCCGCCAAGAACGGGCTCACATTCTACGAAAAGCTTCAGCTTCCGTCGGGCCATTGGGGCTGCGAATATGGCGGACCAATGTTCCAGCTTGCCTGCGTGGTCATGGCCTGGTACATCACCAAAACACCCATCTCTGGACCTTTCGCCACGGAGCTCAAAAACTACCTGTTTGCCAGAGCTCACCCGGAAGACGGCGGCTGGGGCCTGCACACCGAAGGACAGTCCACTGCTTTCGGTATCACCTTGAACTACACGGCCCTCCGAATCATCGGTGTACAGCCTGACCACCCTGTCATGGTGAAAGCGCGAGGTACCCTTCACAAGCTAGGAGGGGCGACGTACAGCCCTCACTGGGCCAAGTTCTGGCTGGCCGTGCTCGGCGTGGCGGATTGGGATATCGTGAATCCGGTCCCCCCCGAGGCATGGCTGCTTCCGAAATGGTTCCCCGTCTCGCCGGAAAGGTGGTGGGTTCACATTCGCCAAGTGTTCCTACCGATGAGTTACTTGTACTCTAAGAGGTGGAGCATGGAGGAGACGGACCTCACAAAGGCTTTAAAGGAAGAGCTCTTCGTGGAAACCCATGCCGAGATCGACTGGAACGGATACCGCAATACCATTTCAGACGTGGACAACTATCACCCGAAATCGCTTGTGCTGAGGATCATCAATTGGATCTTGGTCAACATCTGGATGCCGTTTCTCCGCCCAAACTTCATCAAAACATGGGCTGAGTCATGGGTTAGCGAGCTGATCGACATGGAGGATGCGAATACCGACTATGCCGACCTTGCTCCTGTCAGTGCCCCCATGAACACTATTGTCTGCTATATACGAGATGGCCCGGATGCATACAGCGTGAAGCGGCACGTTGAGCGACTGCAAGAGTTTATATGGGTCAATGAAGAAGGAATGCTGGTCAACGGCACAAACGGCGTGCAATGCTGGGACACTGCGTTTGCGATCCAGGCTGTAGTTCACTGCGGCTTGGAGAACGACGAGAGGTGGCGACCGATGCTGCTCAAAGCACTTCATTTCCTGGAAGACCAGCAAATCAGAGAAAACTGCAAAGACCAGGAAAGGTGTTATCGGCAGACGCGTAAAGGTGGCTGGCCTTTCAGCAACAAAGATCAAGGGTACGCCGTTAGCGACTGCATTTCAGAAGCGCTCAAGGCCATCATAATGCTGCAAAAGAGGGCGGGATATCCAGAGGTCCTAGAGGATCGACGCATATTCGATGCTATTGATACTCTGCTCCCTTACCAGAACGACAATGGTGCTTGCTCATCGTATGAGAAGAGGAGAGCTGGGGAATACATGGAGTTGCTGAATGCTGCCGAGGTGTTTGGTCGGATCATGGTTGAATATGATTATCCCGAATGTACCACGGCCTGCGTCAAAGCTCTTTCGCTATTTCATCAATACTGGCCCGAATACCGATCTACTGAGATCGAAACGTTCATCAATAGAGCCACTAACTGGATCAGGGGGAACCAGAGGCCCGACGGTGCCTGGTACGGCAGCTGGGGCGTCTGCTTCACCTATGCAACCATGTTTGCCCTCGAGAGCATGCACGCGATTGGCGAAACGTATCCCAACAGCGTCATTGCCAGACGGGGCTGCGAATTTCTCATATCCAAGCAGAGAGATGACGGAGGGTGGTCTGAGAGCTACAAGGTACGTATTGGCTGCATCACGGGGCTCGAAGAATGCGATACTAACCTGATCCTTCGTGATAGGCATGCGAGACGATGGAGTACCACGAACACGAGTTCGGCTCGCTCGTGGTCCAGACTGCCTGGGCACTGATCGGCTTGATGGAGGCTGACTATCCCGACGTGGAACCCATCAAGAAAGGCATCCAGCTCATCATGGACCGGCAGCAACCAAACGGCGAATGGCTGTACGAAGCCATGGAAGGAGTGTTCAACAAGTCCTGTACGATTGTGTATCCCAACTACCGTTTTACATTTACGATCAAGGCACTGGGCATGTTTGCGCGCAAGTACCCGGCTATCAAGCTCAGCCCCAGCCATGCAAGAAGCGAGAAGGAGTAGAAAACACACGCGATGCGAAAGTAGGATCAAAGTTCCATCACATGCATTTTGATGTATGAGCATGGAAAGATTGCATGAACTCACTAAGGGAAAGGGTGAACTGGGCTTTGGAGCTATACTTAATACAATAATGACTCTAGCTGTGACGATGTTCGCAGTTGTCGAGATGTTTCACCTTCGGCGGGCTGTTGGCTTGGATGCTGTTTCGTAAACCGTTTGGATGCTGTGTGCGCAACACACATTTGCTTGGACTGGCCAAACAGCGGGCCACCACCTACCTGGCTCATCCTAGGAATAATCCAGCTAGAAAATCAGAAATAACTGTAATTAACCACATCACGTTATCCCCATTGAGAGGAGTTGAGCGTTGGAGAGGTTGGGCCGCAAAGTTCGAGGTGGTTCTGCCAGAAGCTTCTATGGGTGCCTGGCGGTTTGGGTCTATTTTACAGGCGGCCACAGCGCTGTAACCCCGCACACTTGCACCCGCAACCCGGGGTTCTAGCAACCAACAACATCTTCATCTCACCTTCACTCCATCACCTCATCACCTCTGCGTCACATCAACTTTCATTTCGACTCAAAGTCGCAAGGGCATACTCTCTCGTCGATCACTGAAAGATTCACGCGCACTGTTAAGTTCTGTATCCCGTTCTTCATACCCCTAGTGCAGTTGGCTCTTCTTGCCCGAATATCTTCATCAAGCTCGAAGAAAGCTCACGGGATACCCAATCCAACGTCATTTGACACGATGTCGCACCTGCAGCAGGCCCAGTTGGGCCTTGCAGCGGTCGAGGCTAGAGACTGGGACAAAGCCCTCTTCAACCTGTCCTCGGCCCTCAGGACCTCCCCCAACCCAGCGTGGCTCATTGCCCGCTCCAAAACCCTCCTCGCACTCGGCCGCCACCGCGAGGCCCTCGAAGATGCCAACCTCGCCTGGCACATGGCGTACGAGCGCAACAAGCGCAACCTCCTCGTGGAGGCCCACTACCGCCGCGCTGTCGCGTACTTTCGTCTCGGGGAGCTTGCCAACGCGGACCTGTGCTGTATCTACGCCATGAGACTGGTCAAGGGCCACCCGGCGGTGGAGAAGGAGGATGTTGCCAAGGACCTCGTTGATGAGACAGGGTTCTGGAAACCGACGGCGCAGGAGGCTCTCAAGGAGGCCCAGTCTGACAAGATCAACGAGAAGAGCCAGGGCAGTCCCCTCGCTGTCGGCCAGGGTGCTCCGGCTCAGGCCAAGGAGTGGCGGATGGCGAGCACGCTTCGCATCCAGATCCTCACTGCTATGCAAAAGCTACCCGCAGACGACCCGGCTCGAAAGCCAACTACTACGCTGAAGCCCGAAAAGAAGGCTGTTGCTGATGCTACGGCCCATAACTTGAAGGGCTTCACCCCCCTGCCCACCGAAGCCCCGAAACCAGCCACTCCTCAAGCCGCACCAAAGCCAGTCCCCAGCGACGCCCCCCTGCGTCTACAAGACTTTCAGAGCAGCACCAACATGTCTGTATCCATCTTCTCCAAGGGAGTCAACAAGGAGAAGGTTCAGGTCGAGTTCCTGCCCTTCCAGGTCTCTTTGGATCCCATCATCTACCCGAATGGAGAAGAGAAGGAGTTCAAACTTGATCTTTGGGGCGAAATCGATCCATCGGAATCCAAGTACACGGTCACTCCGAACAAGGTAGAACTCAGCTTGAGGAAGAAGGTGCCTGGCAAGTGGTCTCAGCTTCGCGGCACCGCGCAGCCTGTCAATGCGAGCAGTGTCAAACTCGATGAGCAGCAAGCGTAAGTCTAGACCCATATATTCGGACTACAATTCTCGATTATATTAATTGTGTGATTTCAGGCCTAGCAACTCAAAAGATACCCAAGTAGCAGATGTTACTGCCACCAATGCCCCAACACCTTCAACCGCCGCCAGCCAGCACATGGGCAAGTCCGTCGCCGAATCCACTTCCTCAAAACCTTCATATCCTACGTCATCCAAGAAGGGTCCCAAAGACTGGGACAAGATTGGCGACGAAGACGACGACGAAGAGGAGGCACAAGGTGATCCGAACCACTTTTTCAAGCAGCTCTTCAAAGGGGCCACGCCAGACCAGCAGCGCGCCATGATGAAGAGTTTCACCGAGAGCAATGGCACGAGCCTCAGCACCGACTGGGCCGATGTCAAGGATCGCACTGTTGAGACTGTGCCGCCCGAGGGTATCGAAGCCAAGAAATGGGGGCAGTGAGCGGATAGGCGACAGGTTAGGCAGAATGTAAACACGAACGGACAGGAAACCGCAGTGCACCAGAAAAGTAATTTTGTAGGATTTTGTACAGATGATGGCTAGGTATCTATCTCTTGCCGATGCTCGGCGTTTACATATCCATCTCCAAGTACGATTCACCTTGGAAATTGGTTCGTCCTCCTAGTTATTGACTACATCAAAACCATGGCGCTGGACAGCTTTATGCAGATCCTCAATGGATGACTTTGGCAGTGCAATCCCCTTTCTTATAGGAGCATCCGTAGAGTCCTGGTCCGCAGACCTTCGAAGGACGGACCTAGGAATCATCGACGCCACGCTGAGGAAATCTTCGTTGGAGATGTACGCCCCTCGGAGCCAGCGGCTGCCCGTGCCGGAGTCGAAAGCCGTGCGCCCATGCATGACGCGCATGTTGTCAAATAGAACACAGTCGCCGGGTTCCAGACGGAATTTGAAGACTGCGTCTTCGGCGTTGATCATATCTTCAAAGACGCGGGCCGCCCTGATCCACTCAGGGGTGAAATCCATGTCGCGACGAGTGGAGTCGCCGACGAACGGTGGGCTCCAGTACACCTTTTGAAGTTGGCCCGCCGAGTACTCCAAGACCCTGCGTGCCTGGTAGTAGTTCCTGCCGCCGGCATAGTACTGGTACGGGACTTTGCGTTCCATCAGGGCTTTCACTAGTGGATGATCTGCACCGAGGGTGGCGAGCAGTGCCGTGGCTGCCCGCTCTCCATCGCTGAAAAGAGACAAACCCCCCTCGCAGGTGTTCTCCATGCAGTGCAGAATCTGGATCTTGGGCGGACTGTGCAAATATAGGAGATCCTGGTGCAGGCCGAGAGACTCGGCCGTGTAGGCGACATTATCTGGGTTGGGTTTCGCCTTGACATCGAACGTGCGCCCGTAGAAGGTCTCCCGAACAGGCCCAATACGTTCTGCAACAGCGGAAACGCTTTCTTCCTTCAAAGGAACATTCTTGACGATGACAATTCCGAGATGGCAAAGTTGCGTAATGACATCCCACTTACCATCAAATTCTTTGAAACGGCTGTAGTCGATGGAAGCAATCCTTTTTTCTAGCATAGCTGCATCCCAGTATGAAACCTTGGTTCTGAGGTGAATGCGTGTTTCACTCGGAGGGTTCCCCCTGAACACGTGGTACTTGACAGCCGCAAGCAACCGGTGCCACGGCCAATCAGAGGTGTGAGTGCCCTCTTTGTCGAGTCTTTTCTCCTCGCTCGTGAAATTTATGCGCAATCCCTCCGGAAGCGCTTCGACACTGGCGATGCGGATGTTGGGATCAATTGCACTCTCGGTGAACGTCCTCTGGCCATTGGCTTTGTTTCTACACAACTCGCAATGGCAGAAGGTGCGCAGGGTGGCGGCGCTGGATTTGGTTGATTTGCCTCGGTAATTCTTGCCGAATATACCTCGAGGATTCCATTGGAGATCCATTCCTGGTATTCCGGCTTTGTCGAAATATTCCCGTGCACCTTTGATAGGAGTAGGTGGATAGACATCCTCTCCGCCGTCATTTAACGACGTCTCATTCTGTGCATTTTCGGACTCCTTGGCCACAGATGAAGCCTCAGGCAGATTTCTCCCGCTCGCCTTGCGGCCATAGGTGCTTGAAGCTCCGTCTTTTCGCTGGGGTGAGCTTGACGTGCTAAAGATTCTTGCTGTGATTGCGTAGGAGACTGGCGAGGCACGGTAGAGCACTGCCGCTTGCGGGATGCACAAGCGGCAATTCCGGGCTATTGGCTGTAGGCGTATCATGCTGTATATTGAAAATACTAGAAGGAGCCGGAAGACAAGTTCAGTGAGGGTGAGGAAGGAATAGGCAATGAGACGAATGAACGGATGCTATGGTTTAGCACATACACAACCATCACGTTAGTCGGACGCTCAAACTTTTCCGACGAAGAGCACAAGCCAGATCGCGTGAAAGCACCGTCAGGAGGCGGGCATTGGGCTGTTGTCAGTCGTCTGAAAGCCCATCTAACTTGAAGGTCGTCGTGTTTACCTTGGCTGCGGAGAACCCCTGGCACGTGACCCACTGTGACGCCGAATGCCCCTGCCGACCGACCACCATCCCTGCGCTCGATTGCCATTTCAGGCATTCTGTGTCTTCAGCTGCTTCCACCCACTCAATTCTTGCCAGGGCCAAGTTTTGAGGTCATGACTTGGGCACCGAGAGCCTTTGAACGCCTCGCCTACGCCCACTGACAACTTCTCTGCAATGCAAGCTCGCGCAAGGCGCCTGCGGGCCATTGAGACCCATCACAGCTTGGAGCTGGACCCCGAGCTCGCAGTCCAGCCCAGTGCCGCAGTGGCCGTCATCACCCGCATCGAGGACATACTAGAAGCGGTAGTGGACGGGATAACCGAGGCAAAAGAAGTGCGCATCGAACTAAAATCTGCCAAGAACATCCACAGGCGCGTTGGCCGAGACCCTTCGCGTTTCAGGGACTATGTGCGTTTCCCTGGGAGCAATGTGCAGGAGGCTAGAAAGTTCGGTACGCCTCTCAATGACGCGAAACCGTACAAAATTATTGTCACGGCCCTAATATGGATCGTAGCCCGCGTCGTCCTGATTTTACAGCTCTCACACGATGCGTTGGTGTCCGGCACTGTACTTACAAAACGGTTAGTTTAGTTCTTCTTTGACGGTGCCAGTGTGAAAGAAGTATAGCCTAATGATGCCAGGCACATATTCTATCAACATCAAAAGTTGTTCGAGAAACAGCGCACTGTAGACGAGCTGGTCGAAAATATTGCCTTTACTCTTGGCGTTTGTCGGGATGATCTCAATATCGTATGTCAAAACAAATCATCTCAAAGAACAGCGCCTAACTCGGGCAGGCTGCCATGGCCAAAGGCATCATGGTTGGTTCATTGAGCGTTCAGCTGCTCGACAATACATCGATTGATGCCTCGGCTGGGGAATAGGTAACCTGGAAGGCCGTCCCAATTGTGGTCCCACGCTTACACTGTAAAGGGTACCACCATTCCCGAGGTCAGATCGATCGCAGCAATGGACTTTGGAACCGCAAGATAGATTCTCGTGGTCGAAAAGGAGGTGTGTAGCCCCGGGAACCCTCTTGCGCCTTGCTAAAGCGTTACCCTCCAGGCTGTTTTCAGGTCACTATCGTCCACGCACGTTTGGCAGACTTCCTTGCATGGGCCGGGGTTGATAGTGACGGTAAGCAAAATTCGTATCAGGCTCAGCACCAAACTCTTGCTGACTGAATAAAGGCAAAGGGGTATCCTGATATGATCACCCTCTCTTTCCTGCGCCTGGCACAAGAAAAATATCCTCACCTGACCATGCTCGCTTTGGTAGACTTTGATCCTGACGGCCTTAATATCTATCGTTGTTACCGATATGGTGCATCCCAGTTACAACAGGTGGCTTCAGAAAGACCTTTGGGTCTTCGTCTGCTTGGAGTCACAGCGAGCCAAATTCTGAACCCTAGCCGACCTAACCCGGCTCCTGTCAGCCGAACGGAAGAAACAAGCCGAAGTAGCCAATCTTCAAGTCAAAGGGACGTTCCGAAGACGTCAATCTCGTCGACCGCCTGCCGCGATCCCATTACTCGTCTCACAGCCAGGGATAGGAAGCTAGCGATCAACACTTTGACAAAGCTGGATCTACTAACTTTGAAAGATGATGAGGCCACGGATTTGACTAGAGAGATCCAGACCATGCTCGTGATGGGTACTAAGGCTGAGATACAGTGGTTGGACGAATCTGGAAACATCAGCAACTGGCTGGATGCACAGATAGGCAGCATGATGCAGCGTACCCTACGAGGACCCTCACTTTAGCGCTTACCCTGCACTGAATCTTCGAAGATTGTTAGTATTCACCGTGCGAAACTTGCGGGGCACATTAGCCGCACAGTCCCCTCATTGAAGTCTTTCAATACAAAATTTTGTTGCAGAGGGGCATTTTGATTGTATGAGTGCTTCATCATGGCGCCTAAACTTTCCGAGGAAGAGATTGACGATCTCATATATTTCGCGCGAGCCGGTGAAGATGAGGACCTAACGTCAACAATACAAGCGCTGGCGGAGCGTGAAGGGGTCTCCCCGGCCGAGGTGCTGATTGCGGCAAAAGACGAGGGCAAGTCGACATGTCTGCACATGGCCACTGGAAACGGCCATTTAGGTAAGTGCTGCTGACTTCACGCCGGGCCGCGTTGGCCAAGTGAAAGAAAATAGAAAAAAAAAAAAAAAAAAGGAAAAGAAGAAAACGCTCACCTAGATTGTACAGAAACCGTGCGGAAGCTGCTCGCATACCTGGACGCCCGGCCCCGGGAGGAAAAGCAAGCCTACCTGGACGAGGCCAACGAGCACGGCAACACGGGCCTGCACTGGGCGGCGCTCGGTGGCCACCTCGAGGTGGTGAAGCTGCTGCTCGACCACGGCGCGCTGCCGGCGCTCGCCAACGAGCGCAACTACGTGCCCCTAGACCTGGCGCAGTTCAACGATAAGGACGAGGTGGCGCGCTACTTCCTGTCCTTCTCCGGCGCCCTGGAGGACAAGAACCAGGAGAGCGGGCTGAGCGGCGCGGCCGAGGGGATGCAGATCGAGGATGAGGGGGACGAGGTGAAGAAGGCTTGAGGGTGTGGAGCGGCGTGGATTGTCTCACATATGGGATTTTTCTATTCTTTTTGAAAGACAGCGAGACGAGTTCAGGTCAAACCAGGTCTTGCGGGGCGTGGAGGGCTGCGTCTATGAAAATCGGAGGCCGGTCAACGAGCGAACGAGGCCTTAACAGGCAGAAGCAGGAAGACGACTATATGGCACTCGTGAGGTCAGTCTGCGAAGGGAAAGAAAAAGGAACAGTGAGTTCTGATCATGGTGGGATATAGGAATAAATGGAAAGGAATATTTCTGCAGCACTATAACAACATCACACCGATGGAGACCAATACTCCAACTCCGGCATTTGCCTCGACATGTTAAAGCAAGCCTCACACCGCCAGAAATGGCATTTAGACCCCTTCTATGACAATTATCTGAAATTCGAATACGTCGCGCGTGTTCATTCAATGCATGAGTCTGAGCTTCAATAGCGGGCGTCGATGGCTTGCTGTGTTAGGCCAATGACGTGCAGCACATTGCCGTCGATGCCACGACAACGTGGGGGTGCAGCGCATGCCACAGCTGTGCCACGGCATTGGAAGGTTGATAAACGTGATTACAGCACGTTTGATGGCGTAACAGCCTGTCAAACCGCCAGAATCCCAGGGGTGGACCGAAGGAATCAAGAGGCGAGGCAGCTAGTCCCCCACGCCGGGACTCGGTTGACCGTGGGGGTCACTGCCCCAGGAAATCGAGCCTCAAACAACTTAGGCGCAGCAAACCCCGCGCTCTCGGGTTCTCCAAGGCCTGGAGAAAGACCCCCAGCCTGTCCATCCTCCTCCACCTGGCAATCCCTACCTGTGCCGTCGTCCAAATATTTACGGCACTTGTTGGTCCTGATCCGTCGACTGCGGCGTCAATTGAGCCCTCTCTCATCCCTCAACGCTGAACCGTCCCATGGTTTGAGGGTCCCGCGAATGGGACATGCGGGCATGGCCTCGACGCACTCGCCTACCGAGTCTACCGGCTCCCTGAGCAAAGGCTACAAGCGCGCCAGCAGGAAGGGCGCCGCGCGACGCTTCATGTGCGACCATCCAGGATGCGACAAACTGTATTCCAGGGCTGAGCACCTGCAGCGCCATCAGCTCAACCGTCAGTCTCTTGCCGCCCTCGTTCCAAATTGATATTTCCTTTGGCCTTGCCTCTCTTCAATTCGATCCACGCCGAGACTCCTTGGAACTGACGTCTTCTTCTGTCCAGATAACCCCAAGGAGATCTTCGAGTGCGATGTAGCGGGTTGCGACCAGAAGTTTGTTCGTCTCGACTTGCTCGCGCGCCATAAGAAGCGGCACACGTCGTCCTACACCCCCAGGAATCGCGTTCCGAGCTTCAACGATGCTGGCAATAACGCCAGCTTCGCTGAGCATAGGGAGAGTGGTGCAGCTGCCGCCGTTTCGCCAGAGTCCATCAATGGCCACCGCCAGCTGTATCCGCACCAGCACCAACCCGCCGGCCCTCACGACGCAGCCATACTCCTGACCCCCGATTCAAATACAGCCCCTACCCCGACAGCTCTTCCGCTCGCTGTGTCGAGCCGCTCCCCACAGGGCCCTTCGTGGACGTCGCCCACCAACGACCGCCATCCGGCACCTCTCCAACAGCAGAAACAACCCAGCTTCTATGGCGAGCCCGCGCCTCTATCCGACCCGTCTAATATGGTACCTTTCCCCCAGGTGCCATACTCGACAGAAGCAGAGATGGTTCAGGGCAACTTCGCCGCCTGGCTGTTCGACCCGCAAAGCACCTACACCGACTTCAACGTCGCCAGCCTACCCTTCTTCGAAGGCGGCCTCGAGTCGGCTTTCAACAACGATATACACTACGACTATGAATCGCTCGGCCGATCATCTGTCGACCTCACACCTCCGGGATACATTGACCTCCCGTCGGATGATCAGATCACCGAGCCTCGTCGCCAGGAGCTCATCCACTGGTTCCAGATGTTCCGCAAAAAGCAGCCCAAGTACGACGCTCTGATGCCCAACCTAATACGCGAGAGCGGCGGCGACTATGTCGCGTTGAATGTCGACATGATGCGGGAATGCCTGAAGGAGTTTTGGGACATCGTCTCTCCTCGACTGCCCATCGTTCATCAGCACACGTTTTCTCCGAACCGTTGTCCCATCTTCCTCCTTTTTGTCATGATTGCTCTAGGCGCAGCTTCTCTGAGGAACCGGGACGGCCAACGCCGTCACAGCGAGTACGGCCCTTTCGCCGACGTCGTCATGTCCAACGTCAGGTGGGAGATTCTTACTTCTGACGATGCAACCCCTCCTGCCAGTCTTTGGGTTGTACAAGCCCTGCTCCTCCTCGAATTCTACGAGAAGCTCTATTCGTCCCGTAGATTCCACGAACGAGCCCACATCTACCACCCAGCCTTTATGACTCTGCTGCGTCGTGGCAGCCCGTTGATTGGCAGGGCCGGCAGTGAATCACCCCCAGATGCAGAATCCAACGGAGGGCAAGACCGGACGATCCCGGCCATGTCTTTGGATTCGCACACATGGTGGGTGCGGTGGGCCGAGACGGAGTCGATGCACCGGGTCGTGTTTGCTGCTTTCATGCTTGATGTGATTCATGCTGCCATGTTTGGGCACGCGGCCGACATGACGGCGCACGAGATCCGGCTGCCGCTGCCGTGTGATGATAATCTATGGATGGCAAGTAGCCCCGACGTGGTGCGTCAGCTAGATGCCAACTTTCGCATGTATGGTGTCAAGCAGGTGTCTTTTCTTGACGGCCTCAAAAGCGCATTACATGGCAAGGAGGTCAAGACGCATGCTTTTGGGCGCATGATTATTGTTGCTGGCTTGCTTAGCGTGGGCTGGCATCTTGGCCACAAAGAATCACATTTGAAATGGTTGGACATCCGAGGGCCCTCGTCGGAAACCCAAGATAATTGGAGAAAGATGCTGCTCAAGGCTTTCGACAACTGGAAGGACAGTTTTGACAGGGCCATTTCTGAAGCCATCTCCGACGGCTCTGAGCACCGACGCGTACCCAATGGACCCATCAGCAGTGCCTCGGTTCTCTATCATCTCTCTCACCTGAGCTTGCACTCGGATTTCGTCGATTGCCAGGTATACGCCGGCGCCAAGCGGCTCCTAGGTCGCAAAGTGTCTACAAGAGACTACCACAACGTCATCAAGCGCATGAACTCGTGGTCCAAGCAAGCATCAACTCGGCACGCCATACTGCACGCCTTTAAGCTGTTGTACCGCATCCTCGTCGATCCTCACGGCCGACGACGTAGCAACACCCAGTACCGTGGACCATCCACCATCCAATATTCACTTCGGAACGACACGGACCCGCACCGGCCCTGGATCATGTACTATGCCTCGCTAACGGTGTGGTCGTTTGTGCACGCACTCGGCAGGCCGCCAGGCAAGGGATTTCCCAACCGACCATACCTGGGCGTGGATTTGTATGCGCAGGTGGCAGAGTACCTGACGAGCGTAGCGCAATTGTCGAACTTGGATGAGAAGCAGGCGGCAATGCTGCACGAGGGTTTGCCGAGTTTGCTAGACGTGGTGGAGAGCATCCTAAGGGAGGCAGAGACGGATCTGCTGGCAGAGGCGCGAGAGAGGGTCAAGGTATGCCGGGAACTTCTCTTGGGCTCGGCAAGATGAAAAAGCAGGCGAAATTATTGGAGTAGCGATGATATACCCATGGCCGATGGTCTTGTATAGGACGGCGGTCAGTTTGTTTATAGGGCAGGGGCACAAAGCTCACGGGAAATGGCGTTTAATGACTGGTTTGGGTTGAGGATTACGATGTCGAGGAATCTATCATGGGGACGACTGTATCGGCAGCTGACAGTGTGCTTAATGAAGAGATCCTTGCCTCGATCTGCAAAATTTTGCGATTGAGATCACTAGAGTCTCGAGGCACCTTAGCTTCGTTGTTAGACGGTGCAGCGACGGCCAGAAGCGGCATGAAGTTGATGGTTTCGATGCTTCTTTCTTCGAACCACCAGGATGTGTTCCTGCTAGGAGCAAGGCGCAATCCTGTTAGTGTTAGGACATGCTGAACTCAACCTGACCATACCTTCCCTCTGCCCGCGACTGCCACCCCAAAACGTTGATTCCTTACCTGCCAACATAGAAGGAAGTTGCTTGAGTCTGGCAGCCGCCAATCACCTGCAAGGCAAGAAGCTAGGCACATTCGCCGGCGTCAAAGCTTTTCCGTACCTCCTTTGTTCAAGATTCCTTCAATCAAGGACAACGGCAGGCCAAGTTCTATTACCTTGTCCACCCTACGACGACCAAAGGCGGAATGTACAGTGAGGTCGAGGTTCGACGCGCCTACTTAGTAGTCAAACATTTCTATAAAGCGGGTATAGAAATGCCAAGACGTCACCCCACATCTGCTCAGATTCAGGTATGTACTGATCTGAAGTCCACTTTCATCCAAACCAGCCAACGACCGCGATATGTTTTGAATAGAATTATATTATTAATGGAGAGATGTCATGCCTCTATCGAAGATCCAATACCCCTACAGAAGAGCTCTTATCCCAAGGATAGTTAGGGTGTTTTATCCTTGGGTAGAACGACGGGAAAATGTCTGAACCACCGAAAAGGTTGTCAATAGTCCGAGACTATAGTAAGGTGAAGGTAGGCTCGGGGTATGCTTGTCATCGATAGCTGATAGGCTTCTATTCAGTTCCTGGCAGAATCCCCCATCCATTTACATGAGTGTTCCTTGGGGAGCATGATTCTTGATATGATCCTAGGGTCGCTGCCTCGCGCGTTCTCATTGGATCTCAATCAAGCGGAACCTGAGGCGAAGCGTTCCTTGACGACTGATTTCAAGGTAGTTGGTGCGTGAACGTGGTTTAAAACCGTAGGATCGTTCATCTCCCAGTCTACGGTGGCACTAACAAGAGTAGAGGCAAGTGGCAAATACTCCATGTATCGGCTTCTGCCTTTTTCAGCTCGTTCACGGGCCAATGTGGTTTTTCAAGTCCTCTAGGTTGCCCTGACGGATAACTTGAACTTCCGTGCCTGTGACCTCTTGATACGTGCGGGCGAGTTCTCGAATTGTGTGCCGACCAGACCTGAGACTGAAGAAACCACCATTACCATCTCTGACGCCATCGCCATTGATCAGAATCTCAATCGTCCAAGCGGCGACATCGTTGAGATGACTCCAAGGGTGCTTGATCTGGTCCCCGTCTCCCCAATAGTGCATCCTCGGCACACCATCTGCCGTGTCGAAGCCGCCTGGACCAAATGGCGTGAATAACAGGCTGTGGAATACACCGGTGAAGAGATAGACTGGGCGGATGCTACTCGTCATGGCAGCCTGCTGCTCGAATGCAATATGGTTGTCGTAAGGCTCGAAGTCGCCATATTTGATTTTGGTCCAGTCGCAATTCCAGGACGAGGCGACAAAGATCTTAACTCCCGCTCGCTCAGCGGCACGAAGAAGGAGAAGGTGGCCATCCAGATCGAGGATAGGGTTAGGGCTGTAGGCACAGATGACAGCGTCTATGCCTTCAACGGCCTTATCAAGCGCTGAAATGTCGTAATAGTTCTGGCTGGTGACAAAAGACTCCAGCTTTTCCGAAACGCCTCTCTCAAGCTTTGCCGGGTCCCGGCCGAGGCCACGGACGGAGAGGGGTCGCGTTCAAGTGCGGCAAGGGCCAAGCGATGGCCCAGTTGGCCAGTAATTCCAGCGATGAGTACCAACATATCGCATGAGTATAGTATACAGGTGCTCTGCTAATGTGGTTGTCTGGTAAAGGACACCGTTTCACAGCAACCTTCAAAGCGAGGGGAACAACATCTCCCGAGGCACCATGCAGCTTGTTACCGTCAACCTGCTTTCTGGAGATGACTCTCTTTAATATACTTGAATGCCTATAAAATCTTGCTAGATCGAATCAGTTGCTGGTTCAAATGAGATAGGCACTACGTACACCCTCAACATCTCAGACATTTAGTCTAATGTTTTGAACAAGAGAATGTGGAGATATGTGAGGCTGATGTTGTCTGTCTACTTGCTTCCTCTCTGAGGTATGAGTACGACGAAGGGCCACTCAATGCTGGATCCTGTCACCTATATGCCAATTTGAAAAAAAGCCTGACAGTAGCGCAAGCCCCAATCAGTCTTGGGGGCATGGCCTTTGGCATATTTATCCCAAATTACACCTCTCAAAGGCGTCTCATAAAAGCCATTAGCTACAGAAAAGTAGGACGAAGGCATTGTTCGGCGTTCCTTACGCTCGAATCTGCAAAATAATTCAAGGAATAGCATTCTTTGAGCCTAACCTTGGGGAAGCCGCCACTCAAGATGAACTGCACATGGAAGCTCTTTGTCAAAGGGTTGGCAATAACTGTTGTGAGCAAGTTAGAGGGTGTCCGATGAACAAGTGGCCTTACTGCTTGCATCCTTGCATCGGCAGAGCAAGATGTCATTTATGAAAACTACTCTGCCGCCTTCTTTCAAGACATCTGTCAAAGTAATCAGCGCCTGTTTTTGTGTTCGCTCTCACCTCGTATCACACGCTTTTCTACTCTGAATCAGGTTTAAACTCAGGCTTGTAGACATCCTCTTGAGCAATTCACGGTCCAAGTCCTCTGGATAAACCTCGTCTCGCAATAATCGAGCCACCTTCTTCCTCACTTGAAAGTAGAATATCTCACCAATCTCATCACTACGATGTCTTTTAGAGATCATTCATCTGCCACAGAAGAACTCGCCAGCTTCAAAAAAAATGGAGGTTACTACAAAAACCTCACGCAGGCGTTCGTCAATATTTACCAGGCCAGGTTCGCGACGCTGGTCTCGAAATACAAGGTAGATCCCGAGCACTGTCTGATCATGCCACTCGTTCCGCGTGTCACGGTCACAGGTTGCTTCTGCCGCGGGGATCCTACATACACGGGTGGTCACAGCTGGCGCTGGTATCCTAGCAAGGGCAATATGGTGATAAGGAAAGGCGCCTGCCTAGTATCGTGCCCGTACCAAAACCCCTTGCCGGACGTCCCGCATCCCGCGACCGACGTGTGCTTCAACCCGACGAGCAAGGCTAAGAAATTCTTGGCCTGATTGACAGAGTATCGACTACCTTGGGTTTACCAATCCATCAACGAACCAATAAGCTATGAACTCTTCAAGCTCATGCGCCCGTACTACGCCGTCCAAGGTGGGATAGAGCCTAAGATGCACAGCCAATATAGCTCTCATTTCCATGAGCGGTTTTTGATGCTGCTCGTGGGCGAGCTGCGACGGCCCTGAGTGTCTCAGCTGTCTTCCAATTCCAACTGGAGGTCCACGGAGATGATACATGGTGTGCTCAACTGGGTGGAACGCTCTCAGGAAGAGTGTGTTGAAAGCCTCGTCACTGAAATGATAGCATGCAAGATTCGCCGGCTAAAAAAGAAGGAAAGCGTTTCTCACAAAGGTAAGTGACGCCGTTGCATTTGTTCTTATCATGAAGAAAGCGCTGCGTACATCTCGAAGTGTCGTTTTTGTTGCCGGCTCGAGTGACCGAGCGAGTAAATCAGTGGTCGTGTCTCTAACCCATGAAGCGGGTCCTGCTTTCAGGCAGCATTGTGCCATATTGCGGCTCTGGGTAATGGAAATCTCGTGCTAACGCTCGCCGCAGGTGGTCTTTGTCACCCGATCGTTATACATCCAGCCAAGGACGCCCCTGGCCTGTTCTATTCACAACCTCACGACTCTTCCACGACATGCAATGACCCCAAACCCTTCTGCCAATACTGTCCCCTTATGCTATATATGATATGTCCAACCCAACATGACTAGACAACGTCGCGCCTTTGGTTCGATCGGCAGCGACTCCATCGCATTTCATCTGCATCAAGCGTCGCTGGGTGCAGCTAGGGGTAGTATAACCAGGGCCGGATGCTGCAGCTCACAAGATAGGGGATTAGCTCAGGGGAACCAATCCAACACTACACTTCTTGCTTGATAGGGATAATGACAAATGTTTTGAGACGGAGAAGGTAGAAATGAAATGAATCATGAAAATTGAGTTGCTTGGCCATGGCTGAGGCAATGGAGCCTGTGATAAATGTCTCTTACGCTTTGTCACATGTGTTCCAGTAGTAACTGGGGCTTATAGCTGGTATGGCGATGATTATCTAGCATCAAATTGACCTTTGAATATTTCCAGAATTGCCATGAGCCAAACAGTCGAGGAAAAAGGCGAGTATATCAATAGCACCCGGCACAAGGAAGTGTAGTATAGATGTATTTTCAAAATACCATTGATAGTCAACGAAGCTTAAAATGTTGTACAGTCAAAGCCTTTCGTTGATTGCTATGAAATAGGGACGCCCGCCTAGCAGCAGCCGATATGCTACTTCCTTGCTCCAAAGTACCGTAAACCCCAATTCTATCCGAGAATCTTTCCCGCTGATGCTTCCGTAACGCCCAAAAAAAATTCATCATGTCTGAATGTGTCTATATTGCTTGAACCCTCGCCTCGTCAAGAGCAAGATGAGCTCGGCTGTTCGGTTGGTCGCTGCATTGTAAGTTATCGCAAGGTTTCCGCGGCTCATACAGCCATCATGTTGGCGGGCAGCTCGAGAGGCTTCGAGATCTGCTCGGCCGGTTCGATCTCCGACTCCATCTTCTGCTCGTTATCTTCCACTTGCTCGGCGACGGACTTGCCCGTCTCCACCTCCCCAGCTTCACCCATGCCAATGATGTCTATCCACTGCCAGTGGTCAACAAGACTGTCTCCGCTCCTGTCGAAAATGGCTTTGTCGTCGCAGAGCCCATCGTACGTCGTTTGGACATTGCCCTGCTTGGTCACGTCGAGCTTATCAACGTGTGCGCCGTCGACGAGGTCACTAGCGCACGTGCGTGCCACGGGGACGTTGTTGGCCCGCAGAAATTGCAGGTGTGCCCGTAAGTTCAGACGTAGTGCCCGTTCCGGCTGTTCAGCGTCGTAGATTTTTTTGGTCAACCGGGGGAACAGAACACCGCAGTCGGACTGGCTCAAGTGGGCCGAGTTCACGACGTAGAAGAAGTTTGGTTCGGCGAGCTTGATCCCACTTGGCCGCTCGTACATCTGAGGCGTGATGACCTTGACCGTGGGGTCAGGGGAAAGAAGCTTTGCCTTCATGTGAAGATGCTCCTTCCACTTGAAGAACGATTCTGATTCAACGGCCAAAACAGCGCTACCCCCTGGCGCCGTGGGAAGATCTGCGTAGGCAGGTAGAGGCAGGTTGAATAAGGGAGCCGAGTTAGGGCCCATCAAGGGCATACACCACATGTCCAGCAGCATGGCCACCGATTTCTCGGTAATCTGCTTGCGGATTGCACTGCCTTTCGCAGGTGTGAAAAGCGGCTTCTCCATTGCGGCTACCTCGGGAACGTCGGCGTAGTACGTCGTTTTAAGCAATTGGTAGACGGTAGCGGAACCGAAGCTGTGGCCTGCAAAGATAATTTTGCCGGGGTCCTCGACATCCAACATGCCTTTGAATCGATTTAGTGAAGGAGAGCCAGGATCGAGATTCGTACACGTTGACCCTTGCTGCATTGCCAAAATGGCCTGGTGCAGCAGACCCATTTCCCACAGACGAATCCGCAACTGGGCCTCGCGGGCTTCGTAAATCTCAGGAGTCACGTCGTGAGCAATCCGTTGGTAGGGAACGGCGCGTCGGGTGTTGGAAGCGGAGAAGAATCGAGGGTTCTCGTCAGGTAGACGTACGAAGGAGGCCACTGCGCTGCCATCTCGATGCTCCGGGCAGATAACCACGACGCCGTGTGAGGCCAGAGAACCGGCAATGTACGAGTAAGAGTTCCTGCCACCACCAAGACCATGAGAAAAGATCATGGTGGGCCACTGCTTGTTCTCCGTTTCAGGCTCCCTGACCTTGGCATTCTTGTGGACCGGAATCGTCGTGTAATGTAGGTGGCGCGGGAGAAACCTATGTCAATTATCTGTTAGAACAAGGTCCTTCCAACTCTTGCTGGAAATGAGGACATACGAGAGAACCTCAGCCAATTTGGGCCCCACGCCAACGAACTTGGTGTAAGCAGAGACGTGCTGTCGCTGGGGCGCAGGAAGCCATGTGATGGGTTTCTGATCCGACTTGGCAGCAGCCGGATAGAATATTCTAAACTGAATCGTGTGCAGATCGGCAGCGTTTTCGGGTGTTGGACTTGGTGATTCGAGATCTGTCACAGGGACTTCGACATCCATAGACCCAACCTTGTATGGTCCCGTGTATTGGGGAAACGCAGGCACGGGATTAAGTCGAGACAGGTATGCGACAAGCCTCGCGGTCGCGGAAGCGTTTTCGGCAGCCGTAGTAGCCATTATGTGAAGTGTTCGTTCGTACAAAGAAGTCGCGTGACGTAGCGATGGCCGCTTCGAAGGGGCTTGCGATGCGATAGGGGAACCGGCTGACCCGGTAGGGTATCGTCTATGGAGATGCAAAGTACCAAAGGCAGCAGAAAATGAAGATTATAGGGATCGACAATAAGCATAAATAGGTGCACGGGCGAGTCTTCTCGAGCAGAATAAAAGGTCACAAAGCAGCAACAGCAAGAAGAAAAACTAAGGGAGAACAGATTGGGTGAAAGGAGAGTAAGAGATGGGAGTCGTAGACAAAATCTTAAAATAATGACATGATGTAGAGCCGACTTTGCCTCAATATTCTGAAAATGGACGACCCATGTTTCAAGTACCGGTACTTGGCTGCAAGGGCCCGGTCCAAGATAAGGAGAGGAGGATGGGTGAGACTGGCGCTTTCACATGCAAGTGCCCACGGAGAAAGCGGTGTCCATGACGGGGTTGTGCATGTGTGGAGAAGTACCAGGTACATCATCCAGGTACGGGGCTTCAGAGCTGGGCTGCTGGGCCGCTGGAGGAGACCTCCGGTGCTACTTGTGTGACGCAATATGCCGCCAAGCCACGGACAGGGCAGGCTCCTAAGCCCTGCACGGATAGTGACCTATCGCAACAGGGCCTGCAGCTCCAGCAGCGCGGGCACACGCGGTCGAGACACTCAGCCACAAAACGCTGCTGTGACAGGAGGATCGGTTCGATCTAGCCAGTCCAGGCCACCAAGGCTAAAGACCATCAATCGCAAAGCTTCCCCTTACGTACGGTTTACGTTGTGCTACCGGGGCCTTCCGTGACTCGTGGCGTCGTACGAGTATGTACGAGGGAGGTTTCCTCGGGTGCTAGGCAGTGTCGCAGGATGATGGCTTTTATTATTTGTTTATTTTGCGCCCCTGTTTTCAATCCTCATCCACCCAACCTCGGCTCACGGATCGGCCGAAAAGGCTGCAGATAAGGGAAAGGAAACGTCGGCTAGTGCAGATCTGGAATACTGGTCTACCATCCAGCATTCTGTGGCACCTTGGGCTCTCCGCAGTTGGCGTCCGCCAGGCTGTTTTTGTCACGAGACTCTTTGCCAAGATGGTCTTGGAGAAACAGGGTTGAAGCTGGAGAGGCCACTCCCATGAATCACGTCACGGATTTCTTACGTCCCAGAGTGATGCAACCGCTTGTGGATCCTCTGACATCGTCATTCCCGTCCAGGCCTTCTCTTTCCACGTTCCCTTCTAAAGGGAAACGGAAAAGGATCACTCAGTCCCGGCGATTTCCTCATCTTTGGGTTTCCAACTGATAGGCTTGGCTAAAATAACTCCCCCCGCAACGAGTGCATGACGGTCACTATCGGACTCTTTGCGAATTGATTCAAGCCTGGGACCAATTGTGAGAAAGAATTGTTGCGAAGGTTGGGTATACTGTACTTTGACTGGTCGCGAGGTCCCGACCTGCGTTGTGAATGCCCTTGGTTGCGTTGCCAGCAGCGACATTTGTGGTTCAATCGCGATTTCATGGCGCGCTTTCGAGAGTGTCCAGACTCATGCATATCGTGTATTAAGCTTAACAACCTTTCCCCTGGCGCGGATATATCCCGATTCTCTAGCACAGGTTTTGTTACGTGCTCATGTCTGCAGTATATCATTGCCAGGTTCATTCTCACACCTCAACTTCCATCGCGTATTTTCTCAAAGAGCTAAACAGACATGGATCGGAAAATACCAAATAACGGCTTGTCGGTTAAAGGCCTCTTGAGAACTCTTTAAAGATTTCGGGTTTACAGAACTTGGTTTACTCAGGATCCGCCGAGAGCGCTTGATCTTCTTGATTCTGCTTGATCGCTTCATCAGGCATCGGGAGCATCTTAGTCTCATCCGCAAGCTCGGAAAGCTTGGTTGATACAGAACAAGATACCGGCCTATCAACCCTAGCAGTGTTTTAAAGGCGCTTGCAGGAAAGTCGATGATGACAGACCACAGCATGATCCAAGCCTTCTTCATCTAATACATGGCGGACGAGCATGCTCAGCTTCATTGCAGCCATGTTCTTTGGCGCAATGTGCCTCTGCACAGTCTACTAACGTCAAGCTAGTCAAACTAGACTCTTCCCTACATCGGTGAAGATGAAGTGCATTTTCTCCCGCTCAACAGTTCCCACTCATGCAACTTCAAGTGTCGGTGAACACGGCCCGAGAGTTGAAACTCCATTTGCATAGCCGAAAGGGTTGTCGGGACGCTCATCGGGAATCTGACGTTGGCCATGACGAGGCGTTTATCAGAAGCCATTTCCGCATAACTAACAAATCTCATCGCACACTAAGTATCAAGCAATTCTTTATCAATCATCGTTCGTGTTAGATCCTCTACCACTAAGTTATAGCTAAAAGATATGCTTGCACAAATCATGTGCTCTTCCGCTGCAATTTGGTTACATTGTTGGTAGGTTAGGTATGCAAAGAATGCCCCCTCAGGCAGCCGGTCCTTTCACTGAACAACATGTGGAAACTGTACGTTCCAGCGATGATCGATGCAGAACCCATCTCGTCAGTTTGGTCCCTTTGATTCTGGTACTACAGGAATGCGCAGTAGATGCCAGCATTTGCAGCATGTAATGCTTGGCTATTGTCGAATAAAGGCCAAGATTACATTTCAACGTTTAATATATATATATATATGCTTCTTTTCTTTTCTTTTCTTTTTTTTTTCTCTGCAACCTCATCGTTCTCTTTGGCATTTCCTGTACGCGGCATGGCTCGCAGGCGACGATGTGCTCGCGCCTATGGGCAACGGTCTCCCATCAACTCTTGATAGGAAGATCCCCGTCTCGAAAATGCTCAGTGGGATGCATTCATCCATTCTTATGATTTCCTGTATTGTTGCCTGATTGAGGTACTACGGACTATTCATTGCTGACCGCAGTATCCTCGGTATTCAGCCAGCAATTATGCAAAAGTGACAACTTGATCGTAGAGCGGCATCAGAGTACGGGGAGGCCGGTAGGACTCAAACCATGGAAGGCAAATTCATGGAACTGGCTTCCTTAACTGTGTTGGTAATTACCTACGCCCACGAAGCCCAACGTCAGCTTATACATTCCGGAGAACCAACACCACATCCGACCTTCTGGGCCCTTCTCATGGTTCATTATAGCGTCGACTAATGGTCAGCCAAGCCTATGTAAGCGGCGGATGTCGGACTACAACGGAACGTCACTTCCGGTTGCTACTGCAGGTTATGCTCTGCCACCTCCCCCTGAACGAGCTCGATCAGCAGCTCCTTTGACTTCTACGTTGATTTGAGAAATAACGTGGACAGCCAAAATGAGGTAGCTTTCTTGTTTGCCCTTTCGTGAACGCCTCTGGATTGGGCCTTTGCAATGCTGCAGGTAGCTTGCTCAGAGCGGGGACAGTTTGAAACATATCATGGTGAGGGCTCAAACGAGACTCATGGCCACGAAGCTTCTATTCACATTTCCCGCGGTTCCTTCACATCGCGCACAGCTGAGGATCATTTCGTGGTCTTGGAAGTGTAACACGGAATTTTCGAAAAGCCAGAACTTGGGGATTTTGCTATCCCTCATGATGTTCAGCGGGCGTCTAGATGTGTTGACCCCCAGGGTGAGCGTCAAGACCTGACTCCGAATACGTGCTTCAGATGCTTCAGATGCTCCAGGATGACACTCAACCTTCCATGTTGTTCTTAAGTCGGAAGCCAGTCGTGTTCCATTCAACAACAGTAAGCGAGCCACGGGAGGCGAGCTCAGGCTCCGGGATCCGACAAAGTCCAGCTTGCTTCTCATATATGCTTACAGAACCAGCTTGGATCCAGACGAGACACTGGCCGCGCTAGCCCAAGACCTTGTCGGCCCTGGTGCGCTCATCAACAACGGTGATCCGATCCTCGGGTGGAATGCTCAGGACGTTACTGCCAAGATTACAACTGCCGATGCAGAGGTCGCAAAATTTAGCTCGGACTTCGAAGCTGCTTGGAATTGTGATTCCAGATAGTTACCAGACCAACCGCTGACTATTCTGCCTCATCTTGGGGTTTATCGCGTCAACTGCAGGCACTGCTAAGCTTATACTTGTCGGTTTCGCTAGAGACCCGAGTTCTGCCTCTTCAAGTCAGTATTTGGCAATGTCCTTCTTCACGCTGTACCCCTTTTCCCGTGGGTCTATACACATCACAAATCCTACATTCGAAGACCCCTCCAGTTTCGAGACCGGGGTGTTCGCTGAGCCATTGGATATCAAGAAGTACGCATGGTCGTACAAAATGCAGCGAGAGATTTTCCGGCGCATGCCACTCTACCGAAGAGCGCTGGTGTTCAAGCATCCCCCATTCCCGGTCAGCTCCCATAGTAGCAGTTCGCGAGCTCGAGGTAGCACTACCAGAGGATGTTCCGGACATTCTATTCACAGCTCGGGATGATGCCACTACTAAAAATGGCTACCGTAATTTGTTGAGACGACGTGGCATTCACTCGGTACCTGCAAGATGGCTCCGAAGGACAAAAGCGGCGCGGTGGATGGAAAATTCAACGTCTATGGTATCACGGGACTTTAAATCGTCAATCTCAGTATGATACCAGTAAAAATGAGTGCCAGTGCCAACAACAAGGCGGTAGCACTGGCTATGGGGGAAAAGGCAGGTTCTATTATTACCGAGGAGCTTGGAAATGGGGTTTGAGAAAGATAACGAGGTCCCGGGACAGATTCGCTCAACTGGTTGATTCTTCGGGTGTCTGTGCTCTAATTGCCATGGCATATCGCGTAAATGATTGAAAGCAGTAAGATGACCGTATGCCCTTGAGCAGCACAGTGATAACAGTTCTCTCTGTTGCGTTAACACCGCTCAGTCCTGGGCCAAAGTCATCTTTCGTCGCCTGAAGAGGTCAAGTATCGAAGCTTCCACTTACTCGACTCATTGAATCTACAGAGCAATGGGCGGTTGTGCAGGGCCGGTACGAATGTCAAGTTGTGCGTTGGTCAGTATGCATCCGCACTCGTTGTGTGCGGCTCTGACCATGGTTTACCCAGATGGGACTTGTTACAGTTCGGGTGTTGTCTGACTACTGCGTGTTCTCAGTCAGCAGCGACTACATGGACTTCAAGTACAAGCACAAGGTAGTCAAGGAATGAAAATCCCTTTTGTCCATTGACTGAAAACCTGCGGCTCAGGGAATATCCGTGCTATGCTTCAGCACATAGCAACGATATATAAGCAGGCCGTGTGTACGTGAAATTAACAAACAATCTCATATCTCGATGGAGCTCCAACCCCTCCACTACCGTCAACCATTCTCATGTTGCCACAAAAGTTAAGGGGGAAAGGTGGGAAGGTGAACCGGAGAAGACATTCACTCAACCGCCTGCGATTCCAACGCCTCGATCGAGTTCTTAGCAGGCAGGCACTGCTTGCAAAAGGTGTGACCGCACGTCTCGGTACGCGCCCAAGGCAGCTTACGGGCGCAGTTGGAGGTGGTATTGGGCGCCTGGAGGCAACGGCAGCAGCGCCAGCGGCCCTCGTACTCCAGGAAGCGGCAGCCTGGGCGTTCGCAATCCGGGTCATCGGGCTCGGGCAGCGAGGGCATTGGGGTAAAGTCGATGCTACCGCAGTGTCCGGCGGTGTGCTTAGTTGGGTCGTACTCGGGGCAGGTCTTGTGGCCGAGGTCGACCTCGTGGCCGCAGGGGTGGCGGCGGAAGACGTGCTGGCACATTGTTGGGGCGCCTCAGGAGGGGGGTCTATCGGTGCTTGTGAGGTGTTCGGCTGCAGAATCTGCTTCTTGCGTGACTTGAAGGAGGCAGTGCGTGCAAGGCTGGAGTGAGGACTGTACGATGTTGAGTTGGCGAGGACTCAAGCTGCTTCCAGCCACGGTAGAGGCCGATAGGTGATACACGCTTTGCTGCGTGCGCGAATGTTGGGTTGGGGATTTCAGTAACGATCCAAATCAGTTCTGCTCTAGGAAGAGGGTTCAGGAATATGGGTGAAGCTTGTTTTATGTAGTCCTCAGGAGGTAGTCCTCAACAAGGCGTTCATCAAGTTGAATAGAGCGCCAGGTCATATGACTCTTTGAATACCGATTTTCTCAAGCAGCTGGAAGCCAGTTGCTTGATTCAATGGGGGACAACAACAAGGTGACAACACGCGCTCCCGTTGATCCAGTGGACTTTGCGTGTCAATAGGCAACCATAATATAAGAACATGCTTGGGTTGTCCTGACATGGCGGTAGGCAAAGGCATGGAACTGCAGCTCTGCCTCGTCACAACCGTCGGGAGGCTCTCGTCGAAGCCCTATGCCGTTCGAGATGCTATTCGAGTTGGCATAAATGGCTATTCAAACGTGGGCTGAAGTGAAAGCCTGATGTTCTCCAGCTTCGGACACGTTCCTTGGCATCGCTCAGTTGCCTTGCCCAACAGAATCAACATTACTTTCGTCTCCAAGGTATGGCTTAAAGGTATACTGTAACCTCTACCCATCCAGGCCGCAAACCCGTTATTCCCTCGAATACAGATATTCAGGTTTATGGTTACGACAAGCGAATCCAGGGTTGTGGCCACTGCTACAACTCAGTGCTGCCACAGTAGCAATCTTCACCTAGAAATGAAGGATCAATAGACGGCAGGTAGAAGTTGTAAAAGTGGAGATTGGCGTTTCCAGGACCATGGTGCTGTTACAAGCACAGAGTTTAGTCGATTCTGAAAAAATATGTGGTTGTTGGGGACCACAGTATGGAAGCATCTACATAAACTGTCAGTAGCATTTGCAGTGGCTTTTTCATACCCTCCCCATTGAGTGTATATATTTGGGTATGTCCGGTCCGTCTACAGAGGAGTCCTTGTTGTGTGATACTAAACATGTTACTATCTCAATAATTCTAGACACCAGGTAAGCTATCCATCTCAGACATTGACTTGCAGAAAACAATTCATCAATCAATACCTCCTACCAAGCCAAGCAGTGGGTATCTTCCAACGCCCCCTTTCTTGCCACCATCGACACACATAGATCCTTCACCACCCATACATCATGGCAAACTCGACATCCAGTCCTCATCGTCGTCATCGTTCTTCAAGGCAAACCATGACTTTAGAA
>KL660878.1:76417-136066 GCA_000732775.1 Stachybotrys chlorohalonatus IBT 40285
AGGCGGTCGACTTGCCCGGTTGCGCCTCCCAGTCAACGCCGCGAGAAGAGTGCTGCTGTCGCAGCGCACGCAGACGCTGCTGCTTGCGACGGTAGACGAACAGGCCGGCCGCCGCAATCAGGCCAACGCCAGCGAGGCTGCCGACGACGATGCCGGCAATGGCACCTCCGGAGAGACCCGAGCCAGAGCCGTTGTTATCGTTAGAACTATTCTCGTCGCCATTACTTTCCAGGGCACCATCTGAGCCCGAACTGGCGTCATCGTCATCGTCATCATCTTCATCATCGTCGTCCTCCTCATCATCATCCTCGTTATTAGGGTCGTGGTACCAGTCCGCATCACCAGCTTCGGGATCCGTGGCGTTGAAGCACGGGACGACGCCGGTGAAGTGGGCCACGTCGACCCAGACGATGTCGGCGCAGGCGTAGAATGTCTCGTTCTGAGGATTGTCGAACTGCGCCGTGTAGCGGATCTGGATGGTGGCGTTGTCGCCGGCAGACACCGACGAGGGGGCGTCGAGCAGGTTGACGCACACATGGCCTGGGTCAAGCTCTCGCATGTGCTCTGCGTCGATCAGCGTCTCAAAGTCATCATTTGACTGAGGGTCTAAATCCTGATGTTAGCAAGACGTGAAGTGTAAGGCACTTGGGTTCTGACAGCCATACCGTCAGAGTAGGAGATGCTCAGGGTAATGTCGTACGAGTCGTCTTGGGCAACAAGAGCGACCTGACCACTCTCTGCAACCTTGTTAGATGATTTCCTTCCACGACGAGGGTTCGGACGCGCGTACGCATGGGGAACTCGGTCCTGTTGTGCGGTTCAGCGACCGATCCGCAGGGCCCGCGGTTGTCCCAGTCGCCCTGCCAGACCCGGTCCTCGGGCCACAGGAAGGCGGCAGGACCCATATCATCAGTCTCCTGTGCGGAAGCGCGGGTGGCCATCACGGCCACGCCGGCCAGCATCATCTTGAGAGAAGCCATGGAAGCGGAAGCCGTACTAACGTAACAGATGTACAAGAAGAACAGAGAGCAGGTTCAGGACTAGATAAAGCGCCAACAAGGATATCACTGCAAATTCAAAAGAGCCATGGCCAATATGCCCGACCACTGCCCTCTTCTTATGGTGCGCCTAATCTTCCGCCAAGTCCCAACCCCTCTTCTTGGTGCCACCGCAGCAACCACACCGGTTCCGCGGCCATGATACCATTCTCTCGCCCTCTCCTCCCTTGCTCGTGTGTGCCCACTGTTGGACTTTTCGGGCAGGTCTTCTGACAAATCCCCTCGTATTTCCGACAAGACTCCCTCCTCGCCAAGATGCACGGGCTTTGATGAACATCCCAGTTAGTCGACGGTGGTGGTGCCGTTAAACTATTGGGTCCTGGCAGTGCGAGTCAGGGTAGGTATGGCTGAGCGATTATCAGATCATGCGATTATGGGGCCGCTGCAGGGTTGATTCTGACAGCTTGGGCAGCATCTAATCAGATAAGATGAGATCAATGACTGCCATTGGCCAATCCCCTACCCACCACGCTCCACGAACTTCCTCGTTCCCACTCACCCAGACCGTCTGGACCCCATTTTGAACGGCCGAATTCGGTGACTGGTTGTGGAAGATGGCTGGGCCCCTGGGTTATCGTGGTGCGTCAAATGGTCCAGCGAGCCAGGTGAAAATTCTTTCACTGCATGAGATATGTCTTGTGCTCCTGCTTCTGCTTGCCGAGCATATCAGGGTGTCGGCGGCTAACGGGACGTACGGGGTCTGTAATATCGGCCAACGGACGAAGCAGTCGAGATTCAGGTAAGTCGTATCGATCCATGGCGCATGATTGTTATTGCCAAGAGTTACCGGACAGTACTTGGCTATAAGTAAGCTTGTCCGTCTCCGTCCCTCGTCCCTCTCAACTCATCCAGCCAGCCTGCGCATACTCTAAGTCTCAACCCTCTCTTCGTTTCTTTCTCGACGAAAAGTCTTTCGCTAACCCTTCCTCAAATCTTCCAAAATGCACATGTCTTCGTCTGTCGTTGCCCTCGGCTCCATGTTCACCATGGCAGTCGCCGTCTCCTCCCGAGGCGTTCTTGAGTTCCCGGACTCCGTCCCTATGGAAAAGCGTCAACCCACAGGCGCTGCCTACGACTGCCACTCCGACTGCGGTAAGACAACAAGCCCCTTTTTCCAAAACGACTTAACAGTATCTGATGGGGGTGTCGCCCAGGTTTCGCTATCCGTGGTGCCCGTGAGGATGGATATTGTGACAACGAGGAGTGGCTCGGTCTCCTCAACGAGTGTCTTGCCTGTGCTAACCAGTTCGATATCTGGGTTCACTACGGTGATAGCGTTGGCGAGGCCGCCGAGGCCTGTGGACTTGATGCCACCCCGGCGCCTGTCGATGGCGGCGAGGAGACGTCCAGCGCTGCCGCAGAGCCCGCCGTCTCTACCAGCGCCGTAGTCGTTGAGACAAGCACTGCCGAGCCTGTTGTTTCCACCACTGTCGTCGTCGTCGAGACTACGTCTGCCGTTGATTCTACCCTCGTCCCAGTTACCACCACCTTGGCCGAGGCTGCTCCCTCAACTAGCATTCCTAGTACCACGACTGCCTCTGCCGGATTCCCTGGTAACGCTGTAAGTACCACTGCCCCATCCAGTGGCTGGAGAAGGTTGACACCCGTTGCAGACCACCCCCGAGCCCACTCCAGAGCTTAGCGGAGCGCCTGGTACTCTGCTCTCGGGTGCCTTTGCTGCCGTTGCCGCCATCGTTGCTGCTGCACTCTTGATGTAATGAGATGTTGTGGGGGACACGTAGTCAGAGAGTGTGATACCGCTCAATTTTACCATTAATTCATAATTCACCGCTCACCAATTAATCAATGCTTTGATGCAAGTCCAGTGAGCGCCGAATTCAATATCCATTTTGCGCTTCTTGCCCGGTGACTGCCTTGGTGTAGAATGCTCTCGTCGCCTACTTCAGGGCCATGACCCCAAACGCTCTATCCAGTTCCGCACCCTCGTCATTTTCAGGCTCGCCGTTTTCACCCTGTGTTGAACCTTGGGAGGGAGCGGCTGTGGGTTCAGTGGCATGCGCGGGTGTCTGCCTCTCAGGTTCGAGTATTCGCGCCTCGCTGTCCAACCATCCGGGCGCCAGCTTCCTCTTCTCGGCAAGGTCACGCTCCCTGATGCGCTCTTCAAAGTCTTTCAGGTCCTGCTCAAACTTGGCGTGCGTCTGCTTGATATGCTCCTTGAGGGCCTCGCATGAGTTTACAATGTCCTCGGGATGGCCGGCATAACCCGAGCCGACCGCCTTGATGTATCTGGGCTTGGGCTGCGAAGCATATTGTTCCGGGTCTGATGCGGCAGGTATGCCTAGTGAGGAGGGAGGGATGGTGGAGGGTAGCGTCTTGTAGTTGTACGACAGCGTGGTTGCTGAGGGGAGGGAGACAAAGGGAGAGACAGTCAGGGGTACCTGCTCTAGCAGATGATGAGGACCTATGTATTGGTTGAGTTCAGAACTAAAGAGGAGACTCTCTTGAAAAGGGGGGCCTACGGTTGTTGTGCATCTTGAATGGTAGCAAGAGGGAGTCACAGAAAGACTCGTCTCCAAGGCACGACGGAAAAGGGCGCCTAGTTTATTCCCGATGCAGTAAGGCAGAGCAAGGAGTAATCGTCAAAATAGTGGCAAGATGTAAGCAAATGCTTATTTCGGGGCAGGGTTAGGGGAGTTGGGCATAGGTATGGGAAAGGTGCGAGGTGTCAAGTAGATGTCGATTGGAGGCGCCGCTGGCGCATGTGATGGTCGGTCCGTCATAAGCCTGGCTGGGCGGGCCAGGCGCGATAAGGCGATAAGGCAGCACAGCCCCACGTAAAGGCAGCCCTTTCCCAAGCTTCAAGCTCCTTTGCCTTACCTTCAGCAACAATCCCACCAAGAAGGAGACGAACTGTGATTTTGAAGAGTCCACGATGCCTCCCACAACAATTCGATCGCCTCCCTCGTTAGGGGACTTCACGCCCCTCGCCGAGTACCAATCGCAAACCCCCGAGTCCTTCGTCGACGGCAAACCTGTGCTCCATCTTCACCTACAAGACATCAAGGCTTCAGTTCCCAAGTCGCAAGCCAATAGCCTGGCCATCTTCCCGGCCGACTTGGTGTCACCTAGGGCACCAGATGGCGCCAGCGATGAGGAAGATGACCTGGTCGAGCAGCAGGTGGACATTCTTGTGACTTCGGAGTAAGATCCATCCAGCCCCATCATTGGGTCAGCAATGCTAATTCGCCGCAGAAACTTGATCATTTTCTCGCAAAACGCCTCGGCCGGCGTCACAATTCCCTACCCATCCATATCAATACACGCAGTAAGGCAAGGGACCTCTGGGGAAGGTTCTTGCCAGACGCTCTGGATGCAATTGGAGTTCTCCGACGGCGGTGACGACGACAACACCTTCGGCACCGTCGAGCTAAACATCCTCCCGCCGCCCTCCGACGCAACGCCCAGCACGGCGCACAAGCTCTACGAGGCAATAGCGCACTGCTCCAACCTCCACCCCGATCCGGCCGGCGAGGACGACGACGACGATGACGATCGCATCGTCTTTGAGGGCAGCGCCGAGCACGAAGCCCTGCAAGGTTTCACCGGTGTCCTACGCGGTTCGGCCGACGGCGGTCTCCCACCGCCCATGCCGGGCAGCGGCGGGTGGATCACCGCGGATAACGTGCACGAGTACTTTGACGAGGACGGCAACTGGATCGGCGAAGGGGATGCGGCCGACGGCGGCGAGGCGGAGGAGCTTGGCGAGGGAGCTGGCAGGACGAGAACTCGGGACGAAATTGAGCAAAGTGCCGTAAACGGACATACTGACGACGACTCAGAGAATAAGCGCCCAAGGGTCGAATAGATTGTCCAAAGGCAGGCAGTGTAAGAGCGTGGCGTTTTGGAATGACGGGTATGGATATCAAAAAGACACCTAGTGTTTCCAATGAAACAGACACGGCGACGATTCGAAATGCTGACTTCCCCTGCGGACGTCCCGCGAAAGCTCCTGTAGCAATTGCCAAAGAGCCGCAGATTCTTGGTCCTCCACTGATTAGGGGAAACGAGGTACCTCCCTAATTACCATCAGCCACCGCAATTACATTACAAACAAGTTAATGACAAGAAGAAGAAAAAGAATATACACAAGAAGCTATGCCTCGGAGTCCTTCCTCTGCACTTCCCTTACATTCTCCAGGACTTGTTGTTCTTCTGGTCCCTGTCCGGAGAATACCTGAGGAACCCGTCCGCATCATACAGCCCCAAGCTCTCCATGCTATCCCGCTTCCTCCCGCTCTGTTTTCCATTCTCCCGCTCCACTCCATTCGCAAGCCCCATCTTGGCGCCTCTTCTTGTCTGCGACGACTCGCGACTGACGTTTCCCCCTGAGCCCGACTCGCGCAACCCAGGCGTCATTGCCTGCGTGCCAGGCTTGCGGTTCTCCTTGTCATAGCTACGTTCCTCGGTGCCTTCCACCGGGGCGGCGAGCACGAGACTGGCGCGGTTACGCCGGACCTTCTGTGTATTGACGGGGCTGCGCCGGTTGGGGTTGGCGCCTGAGAGGTTGAGGTAGTGTCGGCTGCTGGGACGCGTGGGACTGATGCTTCCGCTTCGTCGAGCGGGCCTCGAGTGCTCCAGGTCTTCCGCGGCTGTTGATGTTTGGGAGATGGTGCTGTACGTGCTCAGCCTGCTGTTCATGCGACGCAGCGCCGCGATGGTGTCACCCACAGGGATGGGGTCGTGGGCACCGGCACGTACGGGAGACTGTCGGTGGTGTCCGCTTGCAACTGCAACGCTCATCAGGTCGCCCACCGAGTCCTTGCTGTACGCAGAACTAGAAACTGAGCAGACGGACGTCTGCCGCGGCGGTGGAGTTGCGAAGCAGGCTTTTGGGTCTGCGACTGGCGTCTTGGGCCGGGGCGATAGCGGCGTAGGGAAGACATCCCCATCGGCGAAGGCATCAGAAGGGAGGTCGGGTAATGTGCGTGAAGGAGTCGCCTGAGACAACAGGAGAGAGAGAATGTCCTGTTTGTCGTTCGGCGGCGACGAAAAGATGGGGCTCGAATTGGCGTCTCCAACAACCGATGGGGGACTCGGACTGGGCGACCGGCTACGACCATTTCCAGCCTCCCTCCATCTCATAGGAGCTTCCGCCGGTGAAGAGTGCTGCGAATCTGAATCGTCGTCGTCGTTGGATACTGTTCTGATGCTGGACCCAGAAGGAGAGACCGGCCTCGCAGACACACCCACATCGGCAGCACCGCCCGGAAATCGGAACGTCTCGGGCGGCTGCAGCTTCGTCTTCAGCGGCCACGAGATGGTCTTGTCCGCCGCTCGGGGGCTGCGCGGCTCTTCTGGGCCCCTCACCCGAGGCTCATCGTCGTCATCCTGCGGCACCAGTCGCACCGTCGAAGTGTTCCTGGCATCGTCGACGACCGCCTTCATGCTTGCGATTCTCGAGCTGGGGTTCTGCCTTCTCAGGATCCGAGGGCCGTTGGCTCCGAGGCGAGGCTCCACGAACGATATCCGCGATCCTGGTTCCCCCGCCAACGGCTCGTGGCCTGCCTCCCCTGTGACCACCACGGTCTCGTCGCCGTTCTCCACGCTGTACAGCGTGGATAGCGAGCTTGACGCATTACTCGCCGCTGACTGGGCTCTACTATGGCCCTTGCGAGCGTCGTTTCCGTTGCTTGAGCGCTCCTCTTCGTCAACATCCTCCTCCTCAGCCTCCTCTTCGCTCTCTGAGTCGCTCATGTGGCTGTACCTTGAACTACACTCGCTCTTCTCGACCTCCCTCGTCGCCTGGGCAATTAGGCGTCTCGCAGTAGCACCGGTCGACTCTTCGGAGAATCTCTGGTTCTGTTTCTGGAATTGATTCTGCTCTGCTTGGTCCGGTATCGGGCTTGGGGGGACCACCCTGATTGGGGTCGATGCTTGACGGACGTGCGAGATTCTGTTTAGATTTGCCTTGTTAGTAGGAGCCTTCACGGGAGATGAACTTGATGCCCTTCGATGGGCACCGGTTTGCAGCTCTTTGCCATCTTTGAGCCGTTGTTCGATGGACCGCAGAATGTCCTGCAAGTCGTTGTCCGACACCGAAGGTCGAGGTCTGTGTTGAACAACAGCCCGACTTCGTCCTCGGGGTGGTTCAGCCGACAATGAAATAACCGGCTCCGTCAGGCTCGGGTTCAGCATGGTTCTGTTCTGCCGCTTGAGAATGTGGATTTCCTGTTCTTTGCCAACGTCGTCCTTCCAAGTCTCCTCAATCATGACCCGTTCCTCCCCCGCAAGGCTTCGTGTTTGCCACTCCTTCGGAATCCAGCTTTCCCTTGCAAACCAACCCTCTCTAAGTCCACGCTGGGTTGCTATCCTCTGCTCCTCCTCCTCTGAGTAGGCTCTGTGTAGCGGCCTCCCACGTTCAGATTCCACTGTCCCATGATATGCGGGTAAAGGCGGCAGAATCGGGGCTGTTTGAAGAGACACCCTGCTCGACACCCTGCTCCCCGAGTGCTCCGACCCAAGCCCGTGATACGTCGTCAGCTTCGTCGGGTAATCACGTTTCCGCGCCGGCCGCATATTCGAAAGCGCGTGCGTGAAGCTCGACTGCTTCGGCCGCTGCTTCCGGAACCGCCAGGAGAGGAGGAGTCCGATAGCGAGCAGAAGCAGCACAGCTCCGCCGATGGAGAGAGCCAGTAGCCATCCCAGGTCAAGACCATGGTGTTCGTGCTGCGGCGTTTCTCGAGGTTGGATTGACGGCATGACGGGCGCCGGCGGTCGTGGTAGGTCCTTGTGCCCGTCAGCATGAAGAGGTGAAGCAGCTTTTCTGCTCAGTTTGCTTGAAAGGAAGTGAGTGGTAGGGGCAGGACGAAACATCGGTCGAAGGAGGGCTGGGCATTTTGATGAGTTCATCAGCGAGAGGAATTCTGCTTCATCTTGGGTTGGCTCTGCATAATCCCCAGTCTCACAATAACATCTTCAGGAATGCGTCGTCCGGTGTGATGCATTCCTATACACCAACCACAGCACTTACCCACCTTGGGTATAATGGGTAATGAAACACCGTACTTCTTCCATGGCGACACGACAGCCAGTCTTCTCTTGTGTTGTTAGTTTTGTCTTCCTCTGGCAGTAAACCCTGGTTGCGACTATGAGAGCGGCATGGTTTCCAGGAGATAGCAAAGGTCAGGCAAGTTTAAGAACTTACGTTCAACTAAAGAAAAGCATGGAACTCGTTACTCATGACATTTTGTCCTCTTTCGCTATCTAGCTCTTCAAGACCCTATGTTACCAATGCCTGGGTGACACCTTGATCCTAATGAGATAGTCCGGAGCCAAATGTTGTTTCACTGAATGTGGCGAAAACTGGAACCGGTCCAGATCATAAAAGGCCTTCAAAATCCACAGCCAGCTCTGCATTTTCCTTCCCTTTTTTGCCAACCCTCATCCTCTCAGCGCGGAAAATTGTCAATTCAAATATGATGATGTCCGTGGCCATGACCGTGTAGGTGAGCTGCTCGACGTTTACGTTGGGGAGAGTCTGTGGGGACCTCTGGCACAACAATCGTCGTGGTCGAGTCTAGTACGGCAGTTACGGTAACGCGCTCCTCGTACCACAGGATCTTGCTAACCACATTGCCGTTGGTGATGTACTGGGTACTGAAGTAGCGCGCACTGTCCTCGGCAGGGATCACCTCTGGCGCAGGTGTGGTCGTTGGTGCGGGTGCAGGAGGCTCCTCCACTGGTGCCTCTGGAACAGCCGCGGCGACGGCCTCGACAGAGGTGCTTGGGGTGGGAGAAACAGCGACGGTGCTCAGAGTGGTGATAGCCGGTGCCACATAGGCCGATGTTTCGAGGAAGACGTCCCCAGGCAAAGGAGAAGCAGGATTTTCAGGGATTTGGCCGGGGACATATGAGAGTGTAGGCTGAGGAGCATTGGTAGGTTCCGCGTCGCCACCTTCGGGAGAGCCTTCATCACCGCCAGGCATCTTGGCAACAGGGCCAACGACGTCCTCGTCGGCCAACTCGTCGGGAACAGTGATCTCGCAGCTCTTCGCGGTGGCCTCGTCAACGACATTGAAAATGGGGCAGTCCTCAATGCGACCAGACGGGTTGGTGCAAGTATCGACTGCTTCTTGGAGGAAGCCCTCATCCCATCCAGTCACGAAGTCGCCGTGGTAACCGTAACCTGAATGAATACATTTAGCATCTGGTTGTAGCGATTTGAGGTGAAGGGGGTCCTACCGGTAACGTCATTGTTGGCGATAACGAAGTGTCCGTTGCGATCGGCAAAGGCGTTCGTAGCCCAGATAGTCTCATACAGGAGGCTAGGGGTACGAACTGGAAAGTCTTCAGGACATTGGCCAGTGATAACAAGATCAGGGAAAGCAACATGGGCCATGTGGTTTTCACTGTCGAGATCAATACCGTTCCAGCATGAAGGAAACATAACTTCGAAACGAACGCCGTCCTTGCAATTGGCATCAAGATAAGCCTTGTCAGGAAGGTAGTGTCGATACAGGGTGGCCTCGGGCTGCATTGCATAGTTGAGGCAGTTGAAGCCAATAGACCGCTGAGCCAGTGTATCCTGGCCAGTCTCGTTGTTGGCTGCCCAAAGGGACTTTTCGGTATCCGGCAGGCTAGGATCACCAGCCGTGTACGTACGGCGCTCTGTATCTCCGGAGAGCATTCGGAAACCTGGGGGGAAAGCGGTAATATTGTCTCCATTCAAGAGGTAATAGCTACAAGTAGGTCAGCAAGGCCCTGCATGGCGGCACAGAAGGAGTACTTACGCCAGCATACCACCAACCTGCTTCACGAGCTCGTACTCGCCTGTGTCGGCATCTTGGAAGTAAAGAGCAGGATGCCAGTACACGGACTTGTCCTGAGTAACACGGCATGACGTGCAATCTCCGCCGGCGAGCTCGTCGAAACTGGAGGTAAGGCTGAACCCTGACAATAGTCAGACATTTGATACAGAAACCCAGAAGACCAGGGCAGAGGAGAGTCGCAGATGCATCATGCAACCGAGATTACTTACCAGAGGAGCCGTGGATGGCGTGAACATGCGGCGAAATGGAACCCGAATTCGTAATAGGGTCCATTCGAGCGAGTCCAACACGACCAGGACATTCCATACGCCAGAAGGCATGGGCGCTGCCGAGCAGCGCCGCGGAGGCGGCAAGCAATCTGAGCATGGTGGGAATAAAGATGTATCCAACTGTGAGTCCAGCGAGCGGCACGGTGCTTCAGATGGCCAAAGGAGCGGTGGAAAGGAGTGGACGACGCAACCAGGCGGTCTGATTGATTGATTGTCAGTATTCAACTTGCAGAGCAAACAAGGTAGGGAGAGGGGTCATAGGTCAAATGGTGTAAGTCGAGCAAGAAAGGGGGAAGGATGTGGTTAAACACACTAAGAAAATGGTTGGTAGTGGCAAAGGCGAGCAGAGGGAGAGGTCGGAGTAGTGAATCAGATCATGGAGAGATGGAGGAAGGCAGAAACGAGTGTGCGGTCGAATGGTGTTGAAAACACAAGATGATGTAGTAGGTAAGGGTAAGGATACGCCGGGCAGGTGCAGGTGCAATGCTGAGTGAGGTAGGTACGTGCGAACCCGCGGTGGCCTTCAAACCCCACGATGTGACTTTCCACACTCGCCGATTGCCAACGGGTAAGTACGCCGCCTTCAACGATCCCCAGATATCAGAGGATAGGCTGCACTAGCGACCTTGACCTCGAACGATTGTGACATCTGTCCTTGTCTGCGATCACCCTCGTCACAGAACCGTTCCGGTGGTACGCTCCTTGTTATACGGAGCCTGGAGCCTCAGCTGCGCTCGAAGCCGGTACCACTACACGCACCGAAAGTCTTGGTTCCTTCCGTGCCAACTCTGCGTTGTGCTTGTCAAAGGGCTGTGTGATGGCGGTGAGGTGGGATGCAGGAGTGTATGGAACGGTAAGAGGCGCGGTGAGGAAGTTGTTGCGCAACAACCTCAATGCACAAGACTTACCAACAAGAAAACTGCAGCGCACTCAAATAGCGATGGTGGAGTGAATATCGAAAGAATAAGCCGGTTCCGCCTCTGTTAAGAAGGTAGAGAGGTATCGATGGCTACTTGGCTCTTGCCGCTCTTCAGAACGGTCTTCCCAGCCTCGCGTTATTCTGAGACTTCGAATTCCCAACGCCTTCGCTAACGCGTGGAGCACTACACGGCGCGTGATCAAGGACTTGTCGGCGCCGTAAATGGGCGATCCAGCGGTTAATGATGGAGTAACTGTCCGTCCTTTCGTCCCGAGCGTCTTACCGCAACGGATTCGATAGCAGCCCGTGCACGTGTGATGTAGGCTTTGTGGTAGTGATGCTTTGCGTCTCGTGAGGGCAAGGTTATTCAACAAGATGTTTGTCCAGTGTAGCCTCTGCACAAAGCCAGCCGGGCCGATGAGATGAAAGACGGTGCCAACAATAGTCGTGACACCAAGCGGTACTTGGTGCGTCGTGGGGAAATGTTTCTTGCGCAACCGTTTCTGAGAAGTTGCAGCGCTTCACTTCCCTCTCTTCTTTTCTCTTCTTTCCTTCTTCAGCGTCTTCTTTTTCCCTCCACCAAAATCTCCGTGATACGCAGATGGGTTGTGTCGAATCGGATATAAATCGAATGTATCGAATGTGATCAACACATACAATACGCACGATCACGAGTGGGTTAAGCGAATGAATGCGTGCTCTACCAGAGAAAGGAGCGAACAATGGCAGCCGAGCACTTGGGTAAGAGAATAAAGGAACGTGTAGTGACTGGAAAGAACGACTTGTGTCAATCGAAGGGAAGAAATGAGCGGAGGGAGGAGTTTAGAACGAAACAATGGATGTCATGGTGGACCTGTATGCACTTATGATCGAGATGTGCTGCAGCACGAGACACGAGCAGAATCCGCCATCGAGGGCCACACTCCTTCCGACGAAAGCTCCGGCCTTCCTTGACCCCTTTTTAGTGGCAGCAGGGGCATCATGCCATGACCAGACCAATGGTATTCGAGGCCATGGCCCCCAGCACGGGGGAGAGAGGGGGATTCAAGGATCTAGGGGCTAAAGTCAGTGTGGGACTTGAACATGATCATCAGGAGAAGGATCCCGCCCACCCCCATCTTTCATGGGAACTTGTGCAACAACGGGCCTGGGAAGCCTGTGTGGCACCGTGGCTAGGACGTTTCTCAGAGCCGGGGTGGGCGTCATTTTTCCCGACAAACTCTCGGCACTGGCAGTAGGTCGACCGGGGTTGCAAAGGGATGGGATTTTGTCTATGCAAGTGATTGGTAGAAGTTTGTCCAAAGAGCCATGCAACAAATCGTGTTTCAGCAGGGACCAACATGTTTCTTCCGACGATTGTGCATGACAGTCCCACGTCCTAGATCCGCATCAGCATGCACAGCCTTGGGACGAAGCTATTCTGGCTTCGGACTGGGGAGTGTCCAAGCTTGCCGGTTCTCGTACGCCTTCATCTCAGTTGGCGCAAAGCTGGCGCAGCCAAGTCTACGGTGCCACCTGGGATGAACTTGTGCTCGAAACGGCAGACGCCAGATGAGATTGATCACCGGGTTGACCGTCCTGCACTGAAGGGCGCCGGCATCTTGGCCAATTTCCAGAAGTTGCTATATTGGGGCTAAGGTTGGAACCCAAAACCCAAATAACGATTGCCGCCGAAAAGCCCCTCCAAGCGCGCATCACGGCCGGGGATCGTCAAGGGGGCGACATGCAGCCATGATGCTAGTAAGACTGGCCATCTCCCGCGTTATGCAAGGTACCGGCCAACTAGAAGACGGGTCCTGTCACCGGGAACCCCCTAACGCCCCATGACGCTGCTTTGCATTGCACACGGATACAGCGTGGCTGCATTGGGTGATGATATGGTTGGCCACGCATCGCAGTCGACGCACGTCTCCTTATTGAAAATATCATCTGCAGTCTTTAGCCTTCAGTCTTTCTTGTCTCTGCAGGACAAGGTCATGTGTTAGCTCCTTGTCCTCACACATTTTGCTGGGCGGCAAATTCAACACAATTTAGAGATAATTGAGTAATATGACTTCAGGGGCAGAGCGGGGACATCGACAACAGACGGATCCGCAGCCGTTTCAGACATGTCATCCAGCCAATCTCGAGTGCCGAGAGCTTAGACCCTGCAGTGCCATGGCTCCTTAGAGTCTGCACGGCCCAGCCGCCCAGCCCTTCGGGAGTATGATTGGCACGCTGCCATGCTGGGCCACCATCCACGAATCTGCCCGCGGGCTCCCACATACCTAGGCTCAGTACATCCATCCATCCACCAAATCAAGCCTGAGCGTAGTCGTTGGCGCGAAAAGGACCAAGTGCCACCGCATTACAAGCGCTTCAAGCTCCGTTTCCAAACGCGCCGTTCCGGACCCAGTATGGCTCGTCCCTAGTCCGGCTGGGCGTTTCTTGAGTGGTATGGGGTACAAGGAACCGTGTTCCCTAAGGTATGCCATGCCCCTGATTCTCCTAATGGTTGATCTGGTTTTCAGCTTTAGCCACCTTACACTTGCAACGTAGCGCGGGAACACGAGATGAAAGGACTCCGGTGATTCATGCGAGCATCTTCGTATTTACCTCTATTCTCTTTGCATTTACGGTGTTTTCGTGCCTTGAGGTCAGCCCTTCGGTCCGCAAGGCCTCATCACCGTAGTCTGATACCGCCCAAGGGTGGTACCTGCACGATTCTCCTGCACAGAGTCCAAGAATGCAAAGAACCTAAACATGACGGCGTAGAAATCTGCCGGAAACAATAATCGCTCGTAGTTTGTATATGGCTTTTGGATGTAGTACACCGCAGTCTCAACGATGCAGGTCTCACCCGACTGTGTTGCTTACCCTACATAGTGACCGGCGTGAAGACCATGTGGGAAATGGTGCTCAAGTTAACTAGCGCGCGAGAGTTTCATCTGTGCACATGGAAGAAACTTGTATACGGCAGGTGAAGGAGATTTGGACCTGGAAGACTAAAGTCATACTCGCCTACTGCCACCATATATGCCCATGCGGTGACGGCACTCACGGAGCCTGTCTGGGGATTACTTGTCTCAATGGAACCACCTGCTCGAATTTTACGTCGATTTACAAAACCCTTGGAGCCATATCAAGAAAGAATTAATGGCCTGGCACATAAAATAACATTTATATGGTCTAGGCCTACTACGTACGCTTGTACTTGTTCTGAGGACAAAGTCTAGAAACGAAACGACCCAGTCACGTGACATCGACTCAGCCACTGCACCTTCAGAGCCTTGGTGCTGGAATGTTGAAACGAGGCTGGAGAGCTACGTACCTTCTGGCACGCAATGGACACGCGCACCCCTAATTGTTATGAACCACATCTACATCTTGCATTTTTAAAGACAATAAATATGACCTTATCTGGCGGCACTCATGACTGACGATCTACTACCTCAAGGCTTGACACGAATACACGATGGACGACCTCTCGGGCCTCGATTGGTCGTCAAAGCCCTCGGGCGCGCAACCTAAAGCGCCCATGATGAACCCCTCCTTCTCGACCCTGAAGCCATCGCCATCACCTTTCGCATCTGGGCGCAGCACACCCCTATCGACGCAGGGCTCCGGCGGTTCGACATTCAAAGCACCCCCTACGAAGCCGACCCAAGACAGTTTCAGTAATTTGGTGAATTTTGGATCCGCCAAAGCGACACAGAACCTGAGCTTGGCCGAGAGACAAGCTCAGCTGGAACAGGAGAAGAGGAAGAAGGAGGAGGAAAAGAGGAAGCAGACAGAGGCGCAGTTTGGGAATGGGCAGTTTTGGGAAACTCTGGGTTCTGGAAGCGCTGCGAGAGGGAGTCCAGTTATCCAGCAACCGCAGGTCCAGACCGATGCGACAAACGGCGACGACGATCTGTTTGCAGCCTTCAACAAAGACACAAAAGTGGACAAGTCCAGCCACTACCCACCCCCGGAGTCGCACAGGTCGACGCCTGCGAACTCGGCGCAGCTTGACCTGAGCAACCCTGGAGCCTGGGGATCTTCATCGGGGAACAATGGGGCTGCCATAGTGGACGACGATGACCCCTTCGGACTTAACGAGCTGAAACCGTCAACTGCGCCGAAGCCTTCTCAATCCATAGATGACGATGATTTCCTAGGAGACCTTGGCCGTCCGGTCGAGGAGGTCAGGCAGAGGCAGAAGCAAGTACAGCGCGAACCTGGTAAACCCATTGAAGTGGAGGATGAATCAAGCTCGGCCGAAGAAGAACCACCGATTCCACGGAGACAGGACAGGAACAACTCTCCTATGGACAAGACTATCGCGCAGCTAGTGGACTACGGATTCTCGGCCGAGGACGCAAGACGAGGACTGGCCGCTACAGGTGGAGGCAATGTCCAGGCTGCTGCAAACTGGCTGCTCGACGACGCCCACAGAAAGGCAAAAGAAAAGTCTCAAGGCCGAAGCTCTTCCAGCAGTTCGAGTCACCGTCAGCAACAGCAAAGAGATAGCAGGTCACCAGCAAGGAGTGGGAATGGGGATGCGGCCTCTTCTGCGGCATCGATGGGGAATTCGATATTCAAAACGGCCAATTCCCTCTGGAAGACTGGTCAGAAGAAGATGCAGCAAGCGGTTGCTGAATTGCAGCAGGATGGAGATCCTAATCAGCCCAAATGGATGCGTGAGGCACAGCAGGCTCGGGCGCAAGGGGCTAGCAGCGCCCGTGTCACTGTCACCGATGAGGCAATGATGCTGGAAGCTGGCAGACGGCCAGAATCCTCACAAAGCCGTCAAAGACCGGCCGAACCGGCAAGGCCATCGCAGCACACCTCACGGGGGCCCTCCCCTGCGCAGCCTTCCAGCAGCCGAAGTAGTTCTGTACCGCGATGGCAGCAGCAGGCTCCCGCTCCCGCCATGTTCGATGCCAAGTCCAAACTCAGTAGAATGGGCGGTGACGACGACGACTTCGCCATTAATGTCAGGTCAAATCGCAGAAGACCTGCCCCAGAGCTCAAGCAGGTTGAACCGGAGCCGGACCTGCTCTTCAACTCGGAGGCACCTAAAGCGGCACAGACCTTGCCGCAACGTCCGGCTCAGCGCCCCACGCAGCAACCTACGCAGCGGGGGCCCTCACCGGCGGTCAAGCGACCTCAGACCCTGCCAAAGCCTACTACAGTGCCTGCTCGACAAATTCCTCCCATCACTCCAGTGGCCCTGCAAACGTCAACCAAGCATCGGCTGGACGGCACTGCGCACTTCAAGCGAGGAGACTTTGCGGCTGCACACTCGTCGTACTCTTCCTCACTCAATGCCTTACCATCCAGCCACCCGCTTGTTATTGTGCTTCTCACCAATCGTGCCTTGACTGCGCTGAAAACCGGAGAGCCGAAGCAGGCCGTAACGGATGCGGATAGTGCATTGAGACTGATTGGACCAAGCAACGGGCAGGGAGAGACAGTTGCCGTGGCTAATGAAAATGGGCAGGACGAGAACAGAGACATGAAGGATCTGTATGGGAAAGCTTTGAGTCGCAAAGCCGAGGCTCTGGAGCAGATGGAGAAATGGGCAGACGCAGGGGTTGTGTGGCAGCAGTGCGTCGAGGGCGGCGTCGGTGGTCAGAATGCCATCAAGGGCCGGCAGCGCTGCCAGAACGCATTGGCTCCTAAGCCCAAGGCCGCACCGAAACCAGCAGCCGTGTCCCGACCAAGACCATCAGCCGTGGCCAGCCTTGGGCCGCAAAAGAGCTCTGAGGCCGTCGCCAGGCTGCGACAAGCAAATGAGGCGGCGGCTAGAGAGGACGACGAGAAGTTTGCCCTCGCGGAGAAGGTGGACGCGAGAGTTGCGGCGTGGCGGGACGGCAAACGCGAAAACCTTCGCGCTCTGCTCGGGAGCCTCGACCAGGTCCTCTGGGACAACAGTGGGTGGAAGAAGGTTGGGATGCATGAGCTGGTGATGGCGAACAAGGTCAAGATTGCGTACATGAAAGCCATCGCCAAGACGCACCCAGACAAGGTATGTTCCAAAGCTTCCAACAAATAGAAGAACCTGTACTTGTACTGACATTCTAAAGTTGGCCCAAGATGCATCGACCGAAGTTCGGCTTATTGCAGGGTTGGTGTTTAGCACGCTGAACGAGAGCTGGGACAAATTCAAAGCGGATAACGGATTATGAGCGACGAGGAGGGATCAAGAGGAATGAGAGCATTGCATAAGGAGCGTCATGATTCATAGAGCGTTGTCTAGAAAAACCTAGGCCATCCTACCGTTTGCGCGACATACGGCGCAACCCCCCTCGCAATTTGTTGCCGTCTGAACCCCATGCCATGCCATAGTTTGCCAAATAACACCGACTGCATCATGTATAAAAAAAAGAGAGACCAATATACTCCAAGATGCCGTTGATACGAGTAAGGATTATTCCCATGAACAATAAAGAGTAAAATCCCTTTTCCCCCAAACGCCATGCCTGCTATTTTATGCTTCCCTTTAAAGACCGAGCATGTGCCTGACGCCGTCACGGACCTTGTTCTCGTAGTCGGCACGGCGCTCGCGCCACATCTTGGCGGCCTCGACGTTGGCGGGGCTCTCGTCGTTGGGCTCGGCAAGCATGCTCATGACGGAGATTAGGATCTTCTCGACCGACTGGATGGGGGACCAGCGCTCCGAGGCGTGCTCGTAGTGGTTGGGGTCATCGCCAGGCGGGTGGAGGATGGAGATGCAGACGAGACCGGAGGGGTACACTGGGAAGAAGAGAGTCAGGATTCAACTGTCCCAAGCCTTGAGACGGGGGCTGGGGTAGGAGGAGTGCCTACCGTTGGGATGCCAGACGTCGGCGAGGAAGCGCATCGAGGGAGGGGCGAGCGGGTAGTCCTTGGGGAATTTGAGCTCGGCAGGGAAGACGCCGCCCTCGAAGGGGGTGCCCTCGGGCCCCTGGATGAGGCACTCCCAGTGCAGCATGTCGTCCTCGGAGATGGGCCCGGCGGTGATGCCCTCGGGGGGGTTGTTGGTGAGGGCGCGGTACTCCTGGAGCAGCCGGCGCTGGGCGGTGGATTGGGCCATGAGGGGCGGGCGCTGGCAGACGAGTGCGACGAGGAAAAGGGAGAGTCTGGTAGGCGTGATTTACGGCGTGTCGGTTCGTAAGGTTGGGAGGGGTGTAACAGAGGATGCGGTAAAGGAGATGGAGATGGAAGTGAGGTGACCCCACCGTGGTTGATGGTCGTTGGGGTGGTGGAAAGGATGCCCCTCAGCGGATACTATGATGACAGAGCAGAGGGCCCAACTGGAACGTCGCCTGAATTTGTAGCAGCTAGTACGCTGGCTCTAGCATCGATGAGAGAGAGAGACGGGTCGATGCGATGATATAATATAAAATAATGAACGGAATGAATGATATCGTAGCCGAAACCATAGTTCACCAAGCACTTGAGTCTTTCCCGTCCCCGTGCAAGCTGTGACTTCTTTATAAAACCTCTAGACTGCCCCGTGGCTTGCACTCCAGAGCATGCGAATAACAGCTTCTTCCACTTAGGACTGCCTCAGTATGAGGAAAAACCCCTACGGGCAGCACCGAGTATGCAAGAGAAGCGGCTGTGTTTTCTACGCCTGCTTTAACGAGATAGTTAGTGACGGTCCGCTACATGTAGGATCTGGGGTTATGCAAATGTGAGCAGCGTATCCTCGCACCGATGCTCTTTTGGACTGCGAATGAGCCACTATTCGCACTAATAACCACTCATCCAAACTTTTTCGACGCATGAACGCAACCCAAGCACCGAATCTCGGGTCACATCATACTCAAAACGAAAGCACAGGACAGGAAAGAGAGAAGAAAAGGAAGAAGAACACAACCCAGCCGGCATAAATCAACAACCAAGAAAGAAAAAGAAAGAGACGAGGAAAAAAAAAAAAAAAACCCCCCATTCTAAAAATGGCCAAGACGTGCCACATCATGGTCCTCGCCAGCGGCAACGGCTCCAACTTCCAAGCCCTCATCGACGCCGTGTCCAGCGGCCGCATCCCCAACGCCAGCATCGTCCGCCTCATCGTCAACCGCGCCAAGGCCTTCGCCGCGACCCGCGCCGAATCCCACGGCGTCCCCTGGGAGTACTTCAACCTCATCTCCCACGGCTTCCAGGCCAAGGGCGAGAAGGACCCGGCCAGGCTGCGCGAGGCCCGGGACCGGTACGACGCGGCCCTGGCGGCCAAGATCCTCGAGAGCAGCCCGCGGCCGCACCTGATTGTGCTCGCCGGCTGGATGTATGTCTTTGGGAAGCACTTCCTGCAGCCGCTTGATGCTGCGGGCATCACCATTATCAATCTGCACCCGGTACGTTCACCATTCCCCTCCCACAACTTCAACGCTCGCTAACGGCTTCTCACGCAGGCACTACCAGGTTCGCCCAGAACACCTCCCGGCGTCATAACCGCCCCTCCGGGCCTCCGTTCATTCGTGCTAACCAGTCTTTGCAGGTAGCTACGTCGGCGCCGACTGCCTGGAGCGCGCCTTCGACGACTTCCAGGCCGGCAAGCTGGAGAACGACACGACGGGCATCATGTGCCACCACGTCATCGAGGAGCTGGACCAGGGGGAGGCCGTGCTGTGGAAGGAGATCAAGTGCCAGAAGGGCGAGACGCTGGAGCAGTTCAAGGAGAGGGTGCATTCCCACGAGCATGAGCTCATTGTGGATGCCACAGCCAAGCTGGCTAAAGAGATATCCGCGCAACCATAATGAAACTGGAATAAGACGCACCGTAACATCATTCAACCCCAGCCCCAAGGTGACGATGCAGATATCTGAGCACACGAAAAAACCCGTGACTATATGCTAACACCTTGTCTCCTTGTCTATTCTCACCTTGGAGTACACATGCATCCTTATAGCCGTACCCCATGGATATGTAACTGCCAAGATTTGGTATGGCCGTCTTGAGTATGTTTCCAACCACAACCACTGTATCACGAAAAAAATAAAATAAAAAAATGGTACCCAGGCATATGCAATCCATGATGGTGCGGCCATCGATCGTTGTCGCAGCTGGACCGACGCTATGGTCCTTCTTTTTACTCTACTTCATCGAAATTGGATCGCTTACCCCAAACTTTAAAGCTCACCCTTGGCCTTGAGATCTTCGTAGGCCTTCTTTTGCCGATCCCACAGCTTCTTTGCCGTCTTGAGCTGGCTCTTCGGCACTTCACTCCCATCCTTCATCAAAGTTGGCAGGCCATGCTCATCCCAGGCGCTGTACCGTTCATCCTTCTTGAATAGCTCTTCGGGAGGTACCCTAGCCTTCTCCTTCGCTTCTCTTTCCGCCTGCTCTCGAGCTAGCCGCGCTTCTTCCTTCTTCCTGGCCTTCTCTGCTGCAAGAGCCGCCTTCTCTTCCCTTGCCGCAATGAGCTCAGCAGCAGGTATGAACTTGATGAGCGATGGCTGGTTGTCGGGCCTGTCATCGAGGTACACGCCTAGATTGGTGAGGTCCTGGTCACGAATTCGATCTGTGAGCTGCAGGACGGCCTTCTTCGTCTCGGCATTTTGAGCAGAGACAATGCGACGCAGCTCGTCGCGAATCTGTGAAACCCCCCGCAGATAGGGGAGAGCTAGTTGTTCGACATCTCGGGTGCCGGCGCTAGAAAGAGATTCAAACTCCGGCGTTGGGTCTTGTTCAAGAAGCGATGAGATGGCGTCGCTCGTCAGAGACAAGGCTGCCACCTCCCGCTTGACGTTCTCGAGTACACTCTTGAAAGGCTCCACAGCCGTCTCAGGGTCGACATCTGCGGCGAGCACGGATGCCCACCCCAGGCCTTCGTATGGAGCCGTGGCATGAGGATCTAGTCCAAAAATGCCTACCAACTTTGTAATCCACCGAGCAATAGCTTCTACCTCCGCTAAGTTGACGTCCTTGTTGTCTTTTAGGAAGACATTGGTGGTGTTCACCAGTTTCAGGATGACCAGCATAGCCTTTGGGGTATCCAGTGAATTCTGCAGGGCCGCGTCCACTTCTTTCTTTGCCTGTGCAAGTTCCGCGAGGAGGCCCTTGGCAGACTCGCCGTTGTCAATGGAAAGCGACTTGACACCGTTGGTCATGCCTGCCTCCGCGAGCCAGGACTTTGTGTTTGTGAAAAAGTTCTACTTGGGTTCAGTATTGGTCTCGGCTGTCGTAGGGAACTTCACTTACGCTGACGGTAGTCTCCCAGTTGTCAGCTTGCGCCCTCATGTCGGGTGATATTTCCACTCCATCGCTCCACTTTCCCATCAGGAACACGATGCGCATACTGCGGGCGGTATAGTCTGTTGCCAACGCATCTTGAATGGTCTGGAAGTTCTTGAGAGATTTGGACATTTTTGAACCTGAGATGGAGAGATGGCCCATGTGCAGGAAGTAGTTGACCCAGGTGTGCTCGCCCTTGTCGTGCTGGCAAAAGTATGCCTCGCTTTGCGCCAATTCGTTGTCGTGGTGCGGGAATGCTAGGTCAATGCCGCCAGAATGAATGTCCATTTGAGATCCGAGGATATCAGAGGCCATTACAGAGCATTCAATGTGCCACCCCGGCCGACCATCGCCCCATTTACTCGGCCAGAACGGTTCTCCAGCCTTGGACTTCTTCCATAGGGCGAAATCCCCTTGACCTCTTTTGCCGCCTAGGCCTTTAGACAATGAACCCTCGCCTTCCTCCTGCAAGGACTTGTCGTTTCTGTTTTCCGGACGCAGCCTTGCATACGTGTTTCCGGCCTTTTCAAAAGCAGCGATGTCAAAGTAAACAGAGCCCTCAGCTTCATACGCAAAGCCTTTGTCGACAATGCCCTCCACGAACTTGGCGATTTGAGGGACGTAATCGGTGACACGCGTTATCACATCAGGTCTCAATACATTGAGAGCGTCCATGTCGGCGGTAAAGAGTGCTTCCATGCTTTGGGTGAGGTTCGTAAATATGGTTTGGTCTCTCGTGTCGATGGTCTCCTTGTATTGGCTGTCCAGGAATGGTAGGAAAATCTCATCCGAGCCAGGAAATACCGAGCCCTCTTTGATTGCATTTGCAGCAGCATCCATATTGCTAATATGCATCTTGATCTTGGCCTCATCATCCCCAGGCTTGCCCTCCCCTGACATTGTGCCCCCTGACAGCACTCTACCGTACGCCGCATCTCTTCGCTCGAGGTAGTTCGCGTGGTTCAGCTCCTCACCCTCCTTGACCAAAAGTTTCAAGCTGCTCTCAGCATACGACTGGAAGGCCGACAAAGCCAACTTCTGGAGCTCTTCTGGGGTATATGTCTTTTGCTTCTCGAGTTCCAATAGTCGTTGTCTTCTGGCCTTGATGATGATCTGCGAGGAGTCAGAAGGCTGCCAAAGGATATAATAACATCTAGGTCCCAGCCGAGTATACCTTGTCGTCGATGTCGGTAATGTTCATGACAAAGTTGACCTTGAAGCCGAAGTAGTGCATCAAGATGCGCCGGATGATGTCTGTCGAGACATAGTTGCGTGCGTGTCCCAGGTGACTCTTGTCGTAGACCGTCGGCCCGCAGGCATACCACGACACCTTGCCCTTCTCGATTGGGACGAAGGGCACTGGGGCACCAGGCTTCAGGGAATTCTGGAGCTTGAGCGACTCCATGGTGGAGATGCCCGTTGTGTATTTTCGGTAGACGAGGGTTCTTGAGAGCTTGGTGATTGCGTATCTTGCTTGTCGGAAAGGATTCATTCAGAAAGGGCCGCCAGGTAAAGGAGCGAAACGAAAAAAGGACGACGAAGCAAGGAAAGAGAAAAGGAGGGTATCGAGATGGAGTCAAGGGACGCGGATGATTTGAGTCATGGAGCTGTCTGTACTAGGTCTGCAAAGCCTGGATCTGGCCAAATTGGTCACATTTCGAGAGCCCACCGCACCTGCCTTAACGTCGCGGTGCTTGCTTCCCCGCCTAGCAGCGTCGTCCCGAATTGCATTTAGCGCCTGCATGCTGCCTGCCCCTCACTAAACCGTTGTGGGACAGTCCCTAAGAATCAAGCTGCAGCGGATCTGCACCAGCTCGCGCCAGATCCACATCTGGATTGGACGCAACTTTTTCTTCTTCTCTTGATAAAGAGCTATTCGTACATATTTGACAGAGCGGTGGCTTGAATGCGACGTTGACAACGAGATTGGACTTCGAGGCGGATGAAATACCGTCGCCATGGTACAAGCCTCGCCGTTCCTTAATCCTGAACCACGGACAACGCCAGGCGTCCTAGCAATTGCTCTGCTGTCTCGGGACAATTACCAGCCCATCACTCTCGAACAGTCGTCTGGAGCGGTGGATGGTTACGCAGAGGGCGCAACACTAAACACACGCTTCGGCTCATTCCCGCACTCGACACTCCTCGACATACCATGGGGATCTCAGGTTCGCGCCTCGGCTGTTGACACTGGCTCGAGAGGACGGCGCAAGCGCAAGCTCGAACAGACGGACGAGGATACCCCGGCCGCGAGCAACAATGATGAAGAGAGCGAAAATGTATCGCGCGGAACACCAGCAAAACAAGCCGTGGTAGCATCAAGCGGCTTCATCCACATATTAAGACCAACGCCAGAACTATGGACCAGCTCCCTACCACACCGGACGCAAGTCGTATACACTCCAGATTACAGTTACGTTCTTCATCGTATACGAGCACGACCTGGTACGCGAATCATAGAAGCTGGCGCTGGCAGCGGTAGCTTTTCGCATGCTTCGGCACGTGCCGTCTACAACGGATACCCGACAGGGCCTTCAGACCGAAAGGGCAAAGTATTTAGCTTTGAATTTCACAAACCTCGGTACGAGAAGATGCAGGAGGAGCTTCAGAGCCATGGCTTGGAAGGAATTGTTGAGCTTACGCACCGGGACGTATACGGGGAAGGGTTCCTATTGAATGGAGAATCGCCGAAAGCAACGGCAGTCTTTCTCGACCTGCCCGCGCCGTGGGAGGCTTTGCATCACTTGTCAAGGCGAAAACCGAAGAAGGCAATCGCCGGTGAGAACGGTGACAGTGCTTGGGTGTCACCCTTGGATCCTGAACAGAGCGTCCACATCTGCACATTTTCGCCGTGCATTGAGCAAGTGACCCGGACGGTGGAGGAGCTACGCAGTCTAGGTTGGATCGACGTTGACATGGTCGAAATATCGCACAGGCGCATCAATATTCAACGGGACCGCATTGGCATAAGCGTGCCCAACGAAAGGGGAGCAAATCAGAGCCCTGCCGATGTTGCAGAAGCTCTCGCCAGGCTGAAGGACATCAACAAACGGGCAGCAGAATATCAAAGGCTGCAGTTTCAAACCAACGGGCAGAACGACACCGAGATGGATGTTGATGCACCCGAACCTAGGCTTGATAAAAACCAGAGCGAGGAAGCTGCTAGCACCGAGGACGACGATAAGCCGTGGGCGCAGGGACGCCTCTGCCATCGGACCGAAGGTGACATCAGAACACATACATCATACCTCGTGTTTGCGGTGCTACCGCGCGAATGGGACGAGGAGGCCGAGGCAGCGGCTTTCGCAAAGTGGCCGTGCGGGAAAGAAAGCAAGACCATAGGAAGTCTGGACAAGATCGCGCGGAAACAAGAGAGGAGGGATTTTCTGCAGGGGAAGAAGAAGCAAAAGCAAGACAAGAAGGAGAAGAAGAGGGCCGAGAACCCTGGGCCTTCAGATCCTCCACAGGCCACTGGAGTAAATACGGAGTAACTGTGCTCGGATGGCGTAGTTGACGAGCCCGTAAGTCCTGGATCCTCGTTGATAGTTGCCGACACAGCCTTGTACACGTTTGCGTAGTTGTACCAAGGCAATTTGTCAATCTCCGTGGTTTCAAGCATCATGATCTCCAGTTTCACAAAAGAAATGTGAAATACCAATGAAGGATATAACAACCGTCACCATGTATGCGACCAAGATCAGTCAACTTTAGCGCTGCAGTGGCTCGGTGCCGGAGCAGCGGAATCTTTGATCCGCTAAACCCAAAGCCGCCTTACCGCACCTCGAACCACCAAGCAACACCAGCCCACCATTATCTCAGCCTTGTCTTAAATTTCACGATTCGCAGCCCGCGCGAGCTCCCCCAAGCACAAAAGCCATAAGCTTCCCCCTGCGACCCCCCTCCCCCCCATCCGCCCACCATGACCTCCACCATCGGCATCCCGATCAAGCTGCTCAATGAGGCGCAGGTACGTCGCCTGTCCAAGCTACACCTTCTCCGAATTGCAAGTACTGATTTTCTCCGTGGTGACAGGGCCATATCGTCACCCTCGAGATCACGTCCGGGCAGACATACCGCGGCAAGCTCCTCGAAGGTTCGTTCTGCGCCTGGCCCTATGAGCATGCTCCACCCGGGCAGCTGTAGACGTGCAGACGCCCCATGTACTGACATTTGGTGGCAGCCGAGGACAACATGAACGTGCAGCTCAAGGACATCACAGTCACCGCCCGCGACGGCCGCGTCTCCCACCTTGACCAAGTGTACATCCGCGGCTCCCATGTGCGCTTCTTCATCGTGCCCGACATGCTGCGCAACGCGCCCATGTTCCGCAGCCGAAACGTCCGCGGCCGCGGTGTCGGGCTGGCGCGTGGTCGCGCTACTGTCAGCCGCGCGACTCGCTCGGGCCCGAGGGGAGGACGATAAGAAGGAGAGAGAGGGAAAAGAGTAATGGGAAAGCATCTTGCGTGGTTGAGGGCGGAGGGCATTCGGCGTTAAAGGTTATTGGATTTCGGGCGAGCACCGGTGGAGGGAACTTGCCATACGGGAAAAGCAAATTAACGGATGCGCTTATGAAAATTCCTTGGTTTGGGAGGATGCACCAGCCCAAGGATTTTGTGTGCTTGACCACTCGCCGTCCGTTGTGCGTGGGATAAGCCGTCGATGGTCGAGCAGACTTGCCCGGAGCCACCAGCCTCCCATGCTGCATGAAGGACAACGCTGGTCTAAGACCGGAACTTAAGGATTGAATGCTAGCATACAAGCTGTAGCTTTGGTGGTAGCGGTTTAGAGAGGAAACCATGATGCTACAGATGCGTCACTATTCCCTGAGCAGGGTACAATCTGAGCCTAGACATTGAAGCCCTTCTACATCTACATCTACATCTACAACCCCAACAACTACGCTTCGTAGCATGACTTATTATACATCCAACATCACTTCAATCGAGCCAGCGCGTCTTCAGCTACCGCCACTAAGTCCCGGGCTCTTCGTAGGTCGTCAGCCGCTTGCGTGTCAGCCAAGGGCTCCGATCGAGGGCCTTCCAGCACTGTTCCGACACTTTGCTCTGCTGCCCGTACGGCTTTGCGACCCTCCTCGCGAACCTCGCCCTCCCAGAAATCTCGCGCTGTCTCCCACTTCTTCTGCAGCCGGTTCAAGCTGTAGACTATGCCGAAGGCGGCGACTGCGCCAGCCTCGTATACTGTGGATGCGAAGGATGACACGTAGAGTAGGGCTGCGAGGGAGCTGGTCAGGGACGAGAGGCTTAGGGATTGCATGACGAGTTTCTGAGCGAGAGCCTGGAGGGCAGGCACCGTTTCGTCTTGCAGATACCGTCGAGTGAATGTTATGTGACCAGGCCACTTTGGCAGAGCAGTGCGATGTGTTATTGGAATGAGTGGCTCAAGCTCACTTGATCCGGCTCGCTTCAGCTCGGTAACCTCAGCTGGTGAAGGTGAATCTGGTTGAGGGTATGCCGGCCGTTGACCTTCCATCTGCGCAACTCTGCCAGCCAGATAGACCAGCTCCTTTTCTGCGGTGGGCAGGAAGCGTTGGCTCAACATCTCGCTGGTAAGCATAGCCACATCGTCGACGCGCCAGAAGAGCTTCCACCACCCGAGTTTCCGCCATCGACGGCTTGTAAAGGCAGCATCAAGCTCGTCCTGCAGCTCGGCGTGGGCGTTTTTTGCCCATGCAGTAAGCCCGTCGTTCAAGGCTTTGTTTAGAACACGATCTTCTGTGATGTTGAAAGTTTCAGACACTTTGAGAGACTCCTCTTTCTGAATGGCTGCAAGAGTATTCTGCAATACTGAAGCAATCAGCATTCGTACGGCGGGCTTGGTCTCATCCTCACTTCCTTTGATACCAGTCCGCAGCCAATTGACTAGGTGCGGGAGATTGCTAGCGAACCACTTGCGCTCGTACTCAATGGCATGCTGAGGGCCCTTTCGGAACAGATCGATGGCTATGTTTGCCATAGAAGCATCAATAACATCGAAATCAACCCCAAGTTGCTCTTTGGTCAACCCTTTCATGTTGACTACAGGAAGGATTGAGCTTCCACTTTCCAGTAAAGGTAGAGTGGAGACATTGACCGCTCCTGAGAAGCCATCGGCGACGAGGATAGCCTTATGCACTGGAGTGGTGATGGGCGTGAAGCGATTGTCCGCAGAGGGGATATTGATAGCAGGGACCAGCAGAGCCTCTTCGACAGTTGTCATCAGGGCTGGTGTACTGGCCGGCGAGGGGATGTCAACATCCATGAGCAGAAGCTCCAGATTCAGACCATTGTAGATGGCCGAAGACACGCTGAGCTCCGTCGTTGTGTGAGACGTGGATACGGTCAAGATAGTATTTTGGTTCTTCAACGGTCCAACCCGAACAATCAGCGGCTTTGTGGGATCAAGCTCCCGCAACTCTCTTTCCCACTCTTCTTCATCTTTCAGAGGATCCGCCAAGACTGCGCGGAGAACACTGCGCGCCGTCTCACCTGCGTTTGACTCGTTGGCCAGGCCGAAGATGGCAACCCGTACAGCTTCCTGCCCTGGAGATTGACGCAGGCCCTGCAGCGCCAGTTGCACGCGAGAAATGTTGACTAGCGTCGGGAACCGAGCCTGCAGCTCTGCGAGGCTGTGCTCGAGTTGTGCGCGCGGATTCGGGGCAGTGGGCGTGGCAGCCGACGAGAATCGGGGTGATGTGACGCTTTTTCGAGATCGCAACCGGGCGCGCTTGGGGGCCGCGAGGGAGCAGAAGAGGCAGACAGACAAGGTGTCTGGCCTCTTTGGGGTGACGGCCAGGCTGGGAAGACCTAGGCGCCCATGCCGGGGCAGCATGGGTCGTTTCGAAGCCATGGGCGTTGGATGCGCAGGTTCAGTCGAGGCCCATCGTCGAGCTTGAACAAGCTTCCCAGCAAAAAGAGCTTGATGCAACAACGACCAGCAACAGTCCGCGACGAGAAGGAGTGGGCGGCCGATGACCGACGCCAGCTGCATGTACCTCTGGGCATGGATGTACCGTGGCTGTGGGCTTGAAGGCCCCAGGCGGAGAAGTACACGCCGCCGGTTCAGGTACACACGGCTCCTGATGGATTGCGCCACAGTGGATACAGCTCCCCAGTTTAACGTCAGTTGATTACTGGTAGCGCAGGCAGTGCTGCCACCTGCACAGCCCGGCTTCCATCATTCTGCCTTCTGGGGGCATCGGGCATAGTCTCTTCGTGCCTGTGCCGTAGGGCTGGTGCCCACGTCGGCCAAGGATCCTGACCCAATGATGATCTCAGTAAGGCCTTGCGGAATATCCCCAGGTCTGCATCAGCAACCAACATAAATATTGGCAGGCCCAAGTGGCGCAGCAGCGCTCCCCGTTGGATCGGGGGCCAACGATCCCACATGCACGGCGGTGGTAAGTGATGTCAACGAGGGATCTTTGCTAGCGTTGTCTGCTGCAGGCCCATATTGGACATAGATCTATGTCATGGCCATCTACGTTGTGGTCTATAAGAGCTCCTCCCTCTGCCGTTGTACATCGTAGCTTTCAGTCTCCCCACCATCGACTTACATCGTATAACGCCCCCTAGTACAGTAGAACCCTCCTTAGCTTGGTCTGCTTTACCACATAAACTATCCCGGTACTACCCATCTTCACTCCGACATCCGTCCCTCGTCGCTTCCTACAGTCAGCAACAGACGATCCACAATGACAGACATCGCCGACAAGATCAGAGAGGCTTCGGCCACCAACAAGCAGCTGCTCGACACCCTTGCCAGCACCGACCACGCAGCGCCCGCCCTCGAGCAGCAACGGAGCTTCCTCGCCGAGCTCAAGGCCGAGCACGCCAACTCGACCAAGAAACTCAAGAAGCTCAACCAGAGCCGCATCAAGGAGCAGGGCGAGCACGAGCGCTACCGCGACAGCCACGTCAAGCGCTTCATGTTCAAGGCCACCGGCCAGGGCGAAAAGTACGCCGAGAAGGCCGCCAAGGAGGAGCGCGAGTACTTCGAGGTCCTGCACCAGATCCAGGAGGAGACCAGCCTCAACAATGGCCTCGAGGGCCAGATCCAGGAGGCGGAGAAGGTGCTCAGGGGTCTGGAGCAGGAGTTCGCCGTTCACCAAGACGCCCAGCAGAAGCTAGACAACCTCTACCTCTCCATCTTCTCGGGCCCGACTCCTCAGTTCCCCGGCGAGGACGAGAAGGAGCAGCGCGCCAACAAGGCCCTCCAGGAGTACCACGACACCCGCATGAAGTGCGAAGCCGAGGCCTACGCCATCAACCTGCTGCAGAGCGCCTTCGCCCTGCTGAAACAGTCCCGTGACCACATGGAGGAGGCCCTCATGCATTCCAGGAGGGACATGTTCGGCGGCGGCGCCATGTCCGACATGATGGAGCGCAACGCCGTCTCCCAGGCCGAGCGGTGTGTAAAAGAGGCACAGATGGCGGTCCTTCGCGCTACCCACTCGACGCCTCACGTCAAGGAGCTGCCGCAGATCACCTTTGCCAAGGGCAGCATGTTTGGCGACGTCATGTTCGACAACATCTTCTCAGACTTTGACTTTCACCAGAAGCTCAAGGCGTCGCTGGAGGACCTGCTGAAGCTGGTCCAGGGGCTGAACAGTCAGCTGGTGAGCGCCCAGGAGAGGCAACAGATCCTTGGCTTGGAGCTGCAGCACAGGGAACAGGAGCTGCAGACCTCTCGGTCCGAGCTGCAAAAGTTCCGCGAGCGGGCGTTTGAGCAGGTGGCTGGTGACCCGCCGGCGTACTAGGAGCAGCCCGAGGTGTAGACGAAGTCGAGTTTGCGTAGAAACTCCATGTGGGAGGGTTTGATACCATGTTTTGTTGCGGACCTTCTTGCGGTGGAATGCACATATTGTAGTTTTTTGATATCCCTGTTTACAGTTGCATTCATACTAGAATCTATTCCTATATTGTTTCATACAGCTACCACAGCACCGGTAATCCCAAAGCACGTACCGCGGGCTGAGAAAGATCTGCATCTAATTGTTCAAGATGTTTGAGAGGTTTCGTTTCCGTTTTGGCAACATCCTACTGCGCCTCGATTAAACATCTCTGTCCGCTCGGCACGACGAGGAAATACGTCTTGGCCACCATGTCTTCATCAGACATGCCCTCCAGCTGCGAGACCTTTGCCTCGGGGAACTCAAGGAAGAAACGAGCGACCATCAGCCGTATCTCGATATTAGCAAGATGTAAGCCAATGCACACTGTATTTTATTAGCCTCTCCACCAACCTCGGCCTCTCCCGGCTAAACGTATGCAAGAACTTACCTCGTGAACCACGGCCAAAGGCCATGAAAGCATCATTCATCGCCTTGGAAGGCTCAGCCCACCGCTCTGGATCGAAGCGCTCAGGGTCGGGGAAGACGGCGGGGTCCCGATGCATCGTGTACGCCTGCGTGGCCACCGTGGTGCCGGGTTCGAGCGAGTAGCCGCAGAGGCTGGCGCCCTCGGGCGGCACGATCCTCGGCAGCATCAACGGGACGGCCGAGTACAGCCGCAGAACCTCCTGCACGACCTGGTGCAGATACGGGAGGTTACGGAGATGGCTGTGCTCGTACTTGTCCGGAAGCGTGCGCAGCTCCGCGACCAGCTTCTTCTTGATGTCAGGGTTCTTGCAGACGGCCCAGATGAGGTAAGTCAAGGTGTTCGAGGTGGTGTCGCTGCCGGCAATGATGTACCCTTGTGCGTTGGAGCGGACCTCGGAGAAGGTCAGTTTCTCCTCTGACTGGGCCTTGAAGATACCCGTAAAGAGGCTCTTCTGGACGCTTGTTGAGTCGGACAGGACGAGGTTCTCGTGCATGCGCAGGGACTCCTCGGCGTACCTGCGCAGGTTGTGCTTGGCTCGGTGAAATCGGTCGAATATGGGCAGGGGGAGCCGGGCCGCGTAGGACACGAGGGTCGGGAAGGTGCCTCGTAGAGCTGTCATGGGAGCGACCGCTTCCAAGTCCTTGATGTATTCGTTTTTCTAGCATTGACACATTAGTGTTACTCGTGGCGACGTTGGGCTACTTTGGTAGCAAGGAGGAGCCTGTTGGCCATACCTTTCCCAGCTCAAGAAGACGAAACGAGTCTCCAAACGTCAGGGTGCCAACCACATCAGTGGCCATGAAAAGACACCATTTCAACACGTCGGCAGCGCCCCGTGTCTCCATCTCCTCCTTCATCCGCTGGATCGCCAAGTCCACCTTGCCCTGGATGACCGGTATAAGGGTCGAGAGCGACGTCTCGGACATGGGTCCGGACAGGAGCTTTCGATGGCGCCTGTGGACATCCACGTGGTGCGTGTTGAAGACGTTGTGGTCTTGGGTGCTCGTCACGCGGGAGTACCATGGGGACTTGGTGTATGTTTCTTTGACATGGTATATCTCCTTGACGGCAGCCAGGTCGCAGACGGCAATCTGATTGGGAGCGACGCGGACTATGGGACCTAAATGGTGAACTTAAGAAAATCGTCCTACGGTTAAAGGGGTTTCCATAGATACGGCATACCGTATTCCTGGTGAAGGCCGTGGATGTAATACGCGTGTCTCCCTTTCACAACATAGTAGGACCCGACTAGTCCGGTCCATTTGGTATACCATGGCCCGGGAACTCGAGAGCTGGCTTTCCGCTGCACTTGAATGATTTGCTATGAAGGTTCAGTCATGTGAGCGTTCACTATGTCTTAAAAAAAAAAAAGGCTTACATAGAGCAAGGCAAGTGCAATTGGCAAGCCGAGAAGATACACCGAGCTAAGTCGCAGCATCGTGGTCATTGCTTGGGATGTTCACACAATAGATATGATACTATGTTTGATAATTCCCATAACATCTCCGAAGGCAGTTCTTCTGTTTATATCATCATCAAAAGACTCATACGTAACGTAACGTTACAGAATAAAACCGTCCACTATCGGCCTGTCCAGCCTTGCACTGTCTGTGGCGGCCGAATATACCTACCAGTATTTACTTCACGCGGGATTCATCACCGCTATATTGCCGCGCACGAGATTTTATGCCCGTCTTGAATAGGAAACAGGGGTGATCGACCGATGTCACACGCATGATGCTGCAGAGTCTCCATCGACGACCGGCGACCGACGACGGCTCACGGGCCCCATAACCCCGACGCGTCCCCTCCGGCATTTCAGCAAAAGTCCGGTATTAAACACGGGCCACGCAGTAGAGGGTAGATTCGCAGAGCCGCCTTGGCCATCGTCCAAGACTGTGTGTATGTAATATTATTGTTAGTCGTCGAGGTCATCTGAGTAATAGTCGAACGGCTCTGGTACAATGGCTCCGTCCGCCTCTTCCTCAAGGTCCTGCGGGATTCCAAATTTGGGAAGACCGTGCAATATCACCGTCATCTGTCTTGCCCATTCCCAAGGCCTCTGGGTGCCCCCTGGCAGACCGTTGAAGTACTCCCACCCCATGATGCCCCCCAGCCGAGGATGCCGTCCCCTCACCACGGCCATTACGACTTTCAGCAGATCGAAGGGCACAAACCCGCTGCCGTTGTCCGGGTTCGTCACCAGACCTACAACGACCTTCTCGGGCGACCACCCTCGCTCGATCATCGCATCATACATCATGGAGGTGTTGAGATCGCCCCAGCCGCAGTAGAATTGGGTGTTGTACCAGGCGATTTCCCTACCCCGCATGACCTCCAACGCCTCGTAGTCGAAGCCGCTCAGGTTCCTGGTGAAGTCGAGGAGCGCCATGGCTACCGGGGCCATGGTGATGATGAAGTCCTTGCCAAAATCGGCTCGGAGGCGATCGATCAACCTGATGATTCCCAGCAGGCTCATCTCCTCCTCGACATCGAGGTCCAGGCCGTCCAGCCCCCTGTCTCGGACCAAGTCCCTCAACGGTAGGTAGAACCTCTCGAACTGCTCGTCGGAGGCATCCAGGCGCTCATAGCTGCCCTTGGCGGCCCCTCCCAGCATGCCCATGACCCTGATGCCCGAGGCTTGGAGGACGCGCAGCTCGGCCCACAGGGTCTGGAAACGGGCATGGTCTGGACGATGGTCATTCAGGGTAAGCTCATCTGGTTCCCCATTGATGTGGATTGCAGCCAGGATGACATGAGTGACAGCGATGCCGGGCTGTGTAAGCAGTGGCAGTATGGAGATGAAGTTGCCGGCAGCGTCATGGTGTGTCTGATAATACATGACCAGCCGGGGCAAGGCATTGGCGGGCGGCGGTAGGGGAGGCATGAGGGGCAGTCGATCGAAGGGGTATTAATCTCCACAAACTTCCAGAAGCAATAGCTGTGATATGGCGCGAGCTAGATGGCTTTGAGGCGGGTTTGTGTCTGTGTCTGGGCCGTCGATCCCCTACAGTGGGGCGACAAGACCAAAGTGTAATATTCATCACAACCCCACAACTATCATCTTCCACACCACACAACAGGACTTATAGAGCATCTTCAAACAGTAATTTTACTATCAAAATGACACGCTGCTACCCCAATCCAAGATATACTACTGGCCATCAAGAGAGGATCAATAAAATGTACAATTTGGGCTATTCCGCTGTCGAGGTTGCGCATTTCGAGGGAGTTACACCTCGGGCTGTGTACGGCATCGTATCACAATACAAGACTCAAAATGAAGCCCTAGACTGGCCGCGGTCCGGGAGACCACCAAAGTTAACCGAATATGACAAAAGGCATATCAAACGAATCATTAAGAATCTGCCTTTCATCTCCATCCAGTCACTTATGCTTCAGGTAGGTGTACATTGCTCAGATCGTATAGTTCTTCATTAGTTGCAAAAAGAAGGTATTAGCCACTTCCTAGCACTTCAACGGCCCTTCCTTACAGATTAAAATGCTATAAAGCGCCTGAATTTTGCACGCAGTTGGGTAGGGCAAACGCAGGATGAGTGGGCGCATTGGATCTTCTCTAACGAGGTTACAATCGCTCGTGGAGAGGGCCAAAGACGCAGGTGGGTTTTTTGCTCCAAAGTCAGCAACTTCAATCCACCACAACTTTCTCAAATAACAAAATATAGGCAAGCGGACTATATCCCTATAATATGCAAAGAGAGGAGATTGAAACGAGACATTTCATAATGTTCTGGGCTGCGTTTAGAGCTCATAATTGTACATCTTTAATGCCACTCTCTAGAGACCCTGATTCTCGAAGGGGTGGTGTAACTGGGCGCGTTATATGAGCCTGCCTTGAAGAAAACCTCCTAACTATACTATCACCGGGTTTCATTTTTCAATAGGATAACGCCTCAACACACACAAGTCATGCCATTCAAGATTGGCTGCGCCCCTGGGCCCAGGAGAACGGGATCAGTCTTACAGAGTGGCCTACACACTCACCAGACCTGAATCCCATAGAAAATCTATGGTCACTACTTAAAGAAGCCATCTGCCAGGCACATCCGGAACTTGCGGCTTATCCGAAGTCAGATTGGGCACTCCAGAGGCTATATAACGCTGCGGTTGATGTGTGGGAGGAGTTATCGCAAGACCTAATGCGTCATCTAGTCGTTTCAATGAGAAACCGTTGTGAGGCTGTTATCCGCGCAAACGGCTGGTATACTAAGTATTGAGTACACCAATCGATACGCAGAACATCAGAGATTAATCGTATGAAGTTTCATTTTAATTGATATATTTTCCATAAAGTTATGGCTGTTCTAAATATCTCTTGTGATGACGGGTTGTGGGTGGTGAAGGATTTTTACACTTTACTTTTGTCGCCCCACTGTAACGCAAGTCCAAGTAAAGCTTGTTGAGGCAGAAGCAACCAGACCTAAAGAGAATAAGCATTAAGGAAAGGTCTAGAGGCAGAGGGGCATTGCACTGCCTAAAGCCGCCCGCGAATTCTGCGCAACGCTGAGCGGTCTATCATCGTCCCACGACTGTAAATAAATATCGACCCCCAATTAAGACTGACAAGGAGCTGGCGGCACAGTTCACGCTCACACCCATGGGCTGAATATTCTTTTTTTTTCTCTTTCTCTCTTTCCCTCTTTCCCTCTTTCCTTGGCAAGAATGTAAAGTGTCGTCTAGGCGCGCCAAGTAGATCCAGATCCGGCGTTTTAGATAGCCATGGATGATGTTCCTAGCTGGTCTGAATACAGGCCGTAGGCCTCTCCAGACGGTCGCGGCCCATGTCCAGGCATTCATCTCAAGCATCTGCGAAAACGCCCTTGAACTCATTGCATGCATCCGCAAGACCCTATCGGGCTTCCTTCTTAGGATAAACGTGTCGCTCTTTGGCTTCAGACATGCCGACGCCATCGGCAACAACCGCATCCGCCTCATACGCCTCCCCGAGTCCACCGACAGCGCATACCCCAGCTTCACCCTTGAGACAGTGCCTCTTGCATCCTGCCCGGACTACATAGCGCTGTCCTACACCTGGGGCCCAGCCAGGGCCTCCGAGGCACCATACACCCTGCATGATCGCCGGCCCGTCAGGCTCAACGGCCGCGTCTTTCCCGTCTACCCAAACCTGCACGATGCCCTCATCAACGTCTCCGCCGCGCGACCGGGCCAGTACCTATGGGTTGATAGCGTCTGCATCGACCAGAGGAACAAGCACGAGCGCGCGGCGCAGATCCAAATCATGGATCTCGTCTACCGCGGAGCCCAGGAGACCGTCGTATGGCTGGGTCTAGGCAGTCGCAAGGTCGAGCGGGCTCTGCCCAAGTTGAAGGCAATGGCTGGGGGCGCTGAGGAAAAGGTGCTAGAATGGGGGGCCAGACAAACATTTGGGGACGTCTTCATCGCCGACGACACGTCTCTCCTGCAAAAGAATGGCATGCCGCCCATGTCCGTGGACGACTGGCTCGACCTCGGGGATGTCTTTTCGCGAGCATGGTTCGGCCGCGCATGGATGATCCAAGAAGTCGCACTCTCCACCAACCCCGTTGTTCTCCTCGGGAATCAGACCATTTCCTGGGACTCCGTCGGTCACGCCGCCTTCATGATCGGCGCGTCAAACGCGCTCGTCGGCCTGTTCGCTATAGGTCCAGGGCTACAGCAGATACCCCTCGCGACCGGTGTCAGCCACGCCATCCGCCTGCAGATCCTGCGCGAGTGGTGCCGCGGTCACTCGAGCGCCTTTCGTGAGATCCTTCCCGTCTCCAGCGCGGATTTCTCGGTCGGCATCACCGACACGACGCCCAGCGTAGCCTTAGTTCGGCTTCTCCTGGGCAGCAGCGGCTTCAGTGCCTCGGTTCCGCGAGACAAGATATATGCGCTATTGGGCATCTACAACTTCATAGCTCGAGGCCAAGGCGTGCCGTCCATGACCTTGGAGGTTGACTACCACTCGTCGGAGGAAACCGTGCTCTACAGATTAGGCTCACAGCTCTTTCGCCAAACACAATCTCTACACTTGCTTCCTTTGGCTGGCGAGGCCAGCAGACGCACCACATCCCAGCTTCCATCATGGATTCCCGCCTGGGACGGCGTCAACACTCCCATCATGGCCGGTTTCTACTCTAGTATCCGCCCCATAAATGCATGTAAAGCTGCGCCAGGATTCAAGCCTACCTTTTGCATCGACGATACCCTGCGTAGGCTGCAGGTCCAGACCGCCAGTCCAGATCTAGGTTGCATAGAGGAAGTGGGTGAAACCTTCTCCGAGCTGTGGGCAGGAAAATTCATGAAATGCATCCGAATGCTACTCCATGGGGGGACGATATACCCATTCACGAACCAGCCCATTGTCGAGGCATTCTGGCGAACCCTCATCATGGACTGGGACATGACCCATCGCCCTGCCCCAGATCATCTCGCGGACTCCTTCAGCGACTGGATACACCTCGCCACACTCAACGCCCTCTTCGCAAATCAGCCCTCAAACCCATTTCTCCACGATCTATTCAACACTCTTGAACCTCTATTCGTGCTGGCCAATTCGCGGGATAGCACCAAGAAGCTGCCCACCAGTAGCACCATGTTGGAAGCATACTTTGCCAGTTACGGGATTTCCTATGGCGAAAAGAGCCAACCTGAATCCCCTGAGCAAAGACAGGCCGCTGTACAGAAGTTAGCAAAGGGCGCTGCCACATTTGAAGGCCTATTGAAACAATCAATTCTGCCTGGAAGAAGGCTAGTGAGGACAGTCAGGGGCTATTTATGCCTGGCCCCTCTCCAGGCCATTGTTGGCGACAGAGTCATGGTCGTATCGGGATGCCCAGCACCCTTGGTCCTACGGCGTATGCGTGAAGAAGAAAATGTCTTCAAGGTGATTGGTGATGTGTATGTGCATGGAGCCATGTTCGGGGAACATGTTTTGGACGACTGTGTCTGGAGGAATATATGGCTGGTATGAGATCACTCGCACGTATATTCACATAGGCTACTGATGACTTGAGATGGTAACTGAATTTTGTAAAGTAGCAAGATTTATTGTATGTCGGAGCAAGTTTAAATGTCTATCATAAGACAAATAGTTAAACATGTGGATTCTGCCAACGATGCTATAACATCATCCGTATCGTCCTTTACACATGTTCCAAGCTAAGATACTGTCAAGACAGGACATGCTCCCGAGTCACATCACTCCGTCATTCGCAAACCATCCATGGCTGGCACTGGCCTTGGACGGTGTATCTGTCGTAGTATGGGTAAGTCCCCTGCATTGCTGCAATAATCGGATTGAAGAAATCTTTGTTGAATCTCCGAGTCTCACAAGCGGTGCATGGGCCGGTGATGAATCCATCGTAATCAGTCGAATAGCCAAGGTAGCCGATAATCTTCTTGGTCGCTAGATCTGTCACCCGAAGGCTGAATGCCTCGGGCATAATAACCCATTTGTCCGAAGCCGTAGTGTTAGTCCCGTTGTTCGAGGGAATGATAGGATTCTGGTTGAACCACAAGCTCCTGAGCCCAACCTCTCGAAGTGCTTGAATGAGAAGCAGTGTCAGATGGGAGTCATCGTCGAGTTGAATGCCAGCACACTCAATCTTGATCTGGTAACCAGGCTGAAGAATTGGGTCCTCAACACATCGGCCGGTTTTCTGGTCCCAGGTGAAGTTGGAAATGAAGTCGGCCCAGGAATCTTGCCAGGTGATGAAGCGAGGGTTGGCAAAGGCATCCACAAAGAGCCCGCCAGTAGGAACCTGACTCGGCTTGGGCTCACCACTCGTGGGTGCCGGTCTCTGCGTAGGTGCAGGCTGGCTCGTTGGAGGTACAGGATCTCCTCCAGTTGGGGCAGGTTGTCCAGTAGGAGGTCCGCCAGAATAATACGTCGTAGTTGGAGCAGCTGAGGAAGTTGTCAACGAGGAACTGTGAGATCCCATATCCTTGGGACGTGGTGGAGCCTTGTTGTCTCGGTTGCAGACGAAAGCAGACCAGCACACGGCATCATCGCTGACGGTCTTGTTGATCGCGGCGCTCACTGGACGACCACGATAGGCCCAACAATTGTAGGCCTGGCCAGCCTCCTTGGTAGAGACGGCGTTGCCGGCGATAAACCCGTCAGGGGTGCCATCCTCGATGTAGACGGTCCAAACATCACCGTTGGGCATAGTGGCGGTGGCACCAGAAGGAATCCAGGGGTAAATGCCGTCGTTGTAGGGAACCTGAACGGACATATCAGGGGCGTCAGGGTAAGAGTAGCCCGAGTCAGGCCAGTTTATGTCCTGGTACCAGTTCATCTGTCGAGAAGTAGACCACTCGGGATGATCTTTGTTGTCTCCAAGTCCACAGTCACAAAGAATGAGGTCTTCATTAGGAAAAAGCTGGGCGTGCACAAGGATGGCAGAGGTAGCCAGAGCCACAACCGCGGTTAGAAACTTGAAGGAAGCCATTGTCGGCGTCGTAGTCTTGAGTACTATGCGAAAGAGTGCTTTTTCCGTGGACTGCGTCAATCAAAAGTAGTTCAACGAAACAAGAAGGCAAGTGTCTCGAATATGGGGCAAATGTTGATGGTTTGTGTAGTAGAAGGAGAAGAAGAAGAAGCTGAGCAGAAACAAACGGACGACTTGACGAGCATTCGAGCCACTTCACACCTTCCCTTTCCCTTTTTACTAGTAAGATTACGACTGACCGCCAGTCTTGTTGGGAAGTGGTATGATGCCATCTATAACTGTGGGTAAGAGTTGAGGAAGGAACAGAAGTAGCAGCTTGGAAGTAAGGCGGTATTGTCGTCACCCAGAACATGAAAGGGCAAGACCAACCTCCCCAACTCTCATCCACCGACGTCATTGCAGCCTTAGAATGTTGCAATCGCTCATTCATGCCTGCCCATTGCATTCTATAAAATCAAGTTATGGCTGCCCGGACCCGACTTAAAAAGTCCAACAGTTTTACGAAGTATGTTCGATGATCCAAGCCCCCCCTTCACAGCCACAAGACGCTGTTTCATGTCAGAGGACCATACGTGTGGTATTATTATGGGAATTGACTCCGCCAAGTTTGATGTTCCGTGCAATGCTTTACGCGTTGATGAAGGTTGCGATGTCCGGCCTGCAATTTGAAATGAAAACCTACCCTACAGACGGCAGTGATTTCAGTACCAAATGGTTGGCAGCCAACCCGACCCACCTTCTTCGTGCCTTTGAGACGGATACCTGATTGATGAACATCATTGTTTACACCCGCGTCACTCAACAAAACAACAGAGGATGTACCGCTTTCGACCGCTACTCAAAAGTCGCCTTCACAGCCAGTTTTCGGCTCACCATTTGCAGCGTACCTCCCTAAGGAACAGCTCACAATCTTCACAAACGAATCGGATTGATCGCATCACGGCCAGACTCCCGCGCAGATTGCAAAAATATACGCAAGGATTGCGGAACGCACCAGTATCTCACATAATCTCGTTCCTGATTCTCCACGAGCTCACGGCAATCGTCCCTCTATTTGGCCTCTTTGGCCTCTTCCATTACACCGATTATGTGCCCGTTTCGTACATGACGCAGCATTTTGGGGGCTACGTTGATGCGGGTGCTGTCAGATTCGAAAAGTATTTCAGGCGCAAAGGATGGTTCGGCTTTAAGGAGGAAGACGGAGACCGGTTTCCTGAAGCAAAGACCGTGCAGCAAGATGGACAAGAAGCAGAAGAAATCCACCAACACTGGCAAAACGGTGAACCGAAGTACCAGGTATTGATGGAGGTTGCTCTGGCATACGCCGTGACAAAAGCTCTCCTGCCAATTCGTATTATCTGGAGTGTTTGGGCAACGCCTTGGTTTGCCAGGAACGTGCTTCTGCGTTGCCGTGGGTTGTTTACACGCAAAGCATAGCACGCTCTTCAAAATCGACAGATGCAACCTGCTGGTATATTTTTATCTACTCTTGTCCATTTGATCGTCGAAATCCCTAAACCGGTTGCCACAGCCTCAGATCATTCATGTGGACAATTTAAGCCTTCTCGTAGATCCAGTCGAAAGCAGCAGCCTTGTAGCTGACAGCCTCACCCTCCTTGAACCAAAGGGCAATTTCCTTCTGGGCGTTCTCGACGGAGTCGGAACCGTGGCAGACGTTTCGGCCGACATCGATGGCGAAGTCACCACGGATAGTGCCAGGAGCAGAGGCCAGGGGGTTGGTGGCACCGAGGAGAGCTGCGAGTAATGCATCAGCACCATGTTGGGGTCGGTAAAAGACAAACACTTACTGCGACCAGTCTTGACGGCGTCACGGCCCTCCCAGACCATGGCGCAGATGGGGCCAGACAGCATGTCTATGGAATAATTAGTTCCGAGCAATGGACATGTGGAACTTGTCGGATCAACATACACTGAATCAGACCGGGGAAGAAGGGCTTGCCCTTAAGATCGGCATCTAGTTGAAGTTAGCCATATGTATTTTTTGCTGAAGGTATGGTGGGCGGACAGTGAGCCTCGAGGTGGTCCTGAGAAGGAGTGACGAGCTTGATGGCAACGAGCTTGTAGCTGCAGAATCTTGTTAGAGCATGTCTCGCGAAGTGTGGAACGTGTCTCGCACCCTCGGCTCTCGAAGCGGGAGATGATAGGGCCAATGAGGCCGCGCTGAACACCGTCAGGCTTGATGGCAATGAAGCTACACAAGAAAATGTTAGAAGCCGCTGCAAAGATCCGTCTTGAAGACAAGGAGGGGTAGCTCACGTCTGCTCGGTGGAAGCCATTGTGCTAGATTTCTGCGAGATATCGAGAGGGGTATGAGGACTTGATGTTGAAGCGAGGGGGGGTTTCGAATCGTCTGCAACGGGAATCACAGAATTGGGCTGCTGGAGAGGAGAGAAGAGGAGATGAAGAGCAAACAGGACGAAGAGGAGGATAAAAAGTAGTGGGGGCAGATTTTCTGCAGTCCACCGCTTTGGCTGGCGTTCGCTCTGCGAAGCTGGAGCGGGGTCCTCATGGCGGGGTTCGGACATGGTGATTTGACGGAACAAGGTGCCACAGCGGTTACAGTGTGGTTGGCCGAAGCTACTGTACCATTTGAGGCGAGGGACGTTTGCTTGGGCTTCAAGGTCCGAAGCGAATGGGTTTGAGGGCGGTCTTTTGTTGGCCAATCTGGCGGGCGATAGTCGCTAAACGCTACCTGGTAGAAGAACGTCACCGACTTTCCAATGTGTCTACATCAACAGACTCGGTTAACCGACAATGACCTGCCCAACAGTGTTTGATGCAGGCTGTGAAAAAGAAGCAGTATCGTAAGTTCCCAAGCTAAATAATTCCGTATCCATCCAATTCCCAAGATGAATTCTTTCCAACATTGCAGCTTCAGGTACAGGTACTGTGTCCGCCGGCCCCCAATGGGACTAGGCGGAGACGACACGCCTTGACTGGCAGAATTATTGGTCTAACGAGGCCTGCCCCGCCATCCGCTCCCACGAGTACCCCTGCGTCGCAGACAATGGCCAATCCCGATTTGGAACTCATGCGTCTTGCGAGGCCAGCTTGACACTTTGACGACCATCTGCCACCGAGTCGGAGCTTTGATTGCAATACGTACTGCCCAGGCATCACCCGCGAGCCGTGGACTACGATACTGTCCAGAAGCGATTCCTTGAAAAGGAAGCTCTTTTACCTATATGTTTTCTGCATCATCTTGAGGTAGCGAGCCGCCCATTCTTCTAATCAAGTCCTTTCCATCATGAGGTCCACGACCGGGCTGTCCTGGAAGTGGACAGCGCTGCTCTGTCTTTTTGGCACCCTACTGTGCTTCATTACTCCGGCTGGTAAGAAAGTCCAAGTACCCCATCCCACAAGGTGGCTAGATACTGATTGGAACTGAAACAGCGTCGGTCAAGGAACACGATTTCAAGAAATGCCACCAGTCTGGCTTCTGTAAGCGCAATCGAGACTTCGCCGACAATGCCATCTCCGAGAGCTCGACCTGGATTTCTCCGTACAACGTTCTTCCCGATTCCGCCGCCTTCCAAGATGGCCAGCTACGAGCCACAATCCTGAAGACAATCAATTCCAATGGAGAAACTGTCAGGTTGCCCCTGACCTTCTCTTTTCTCAAATCTGGCCTGGCCAGGGTTACTTTGGACGAAGAGAAACGACAAAAGAAGGACATCGAACTGAGGCACAACAGCCAGGCCAGGAAAGAGCGGTACAACGAGGCTGAGAAATGGGTCATTGTTGGTGGCCTGGATCTCGACAAGGAGGCCGTAGTCGTACACCAGGACAACGCGCAAATCAACGTCAAGTACGGACAGGATGGCAAGCACGAGGCGGTCATCAAATTCTCGCCATTTGAGGTAGAATTCAGAAGAGATGGCGTTTCACATATCAAGCTGAACGATCGTGGCCTGCTTAACCTGGAGCACTGGAGGCCCAAAATCGAGCAAGCTAAAGCTGAGAAGTCTGAAGGAGAAACGAACGACGGCGAAAGCACTGCTGAAGCCGACGCTGCAAACGGCGAGGACGAGAGCACTTGGTGGGACGAGGCGTTTGGAGGCAACACCGACACCAAGCCTCGCGGCCCTGAGAGCATTGCACTGGATGTTTCTTTCCTGGGCTATGAGCACGTCTATGGCATCCCGGAGCACACGGGTCCGATGTCATTAAAGCAGACCCGCGGCGGCGACGGTAACTTTGAGGAGCCCTACAGAATGTATAATGCCGATGTTTTCGAGTACATCTTGGATAGCCCCATGACATTATACGGTAGCATTCCCTTCATGCAGGCTCATCGACAAGGCTCCTCCGTGGGTGTCTTCTGGCTCAACGCAGCCGAGACATGGGTCGACATTGTCAAGACCAAAGACAGTGTCAACCCTTTGAGCCTGAGCAAGAGCGCAAAGACGAGCACTCGCACACACTGGATTTCCGAGAGCGGCATCCTTGACCTCTTTGTTTTCCTTGGTCCTACCCCCAAGGACCTGACAACCAAATACGGTGAGCTGACAGGCTACACCGCGCTGCCTCAGGAGGGTGCCATCGGTCATCATCAGTGCCGTTGGAACTACGTTTCAGATGATGATGTGAAGGATGTTGACCGCAAGATGGACAAGTTTAAGATCCCTTACGATGTGATCTGGTTGGATCTCGAGTACACAGATGATAGAAAGTACTTCACCTGGGAGCCCAACATGTTTGCTGACCCGTATAGCATGGGCCAGCAGCTGGATAGCCATGGCCGCAAGCTAGTCTTGCTGATCGACCCTCACATCAAGAAGTTGGACGACTACACTGTATCAAAGCAAATGGTGTCTCAGGAGCTTGCGGTTCTCAACAAAGATGGCAACATATTCGACGGCTGGTGCTGGCCAGGCAACTCTAATTGGATTGATTGTTTCAATCCAAAGGCTCTTGAGTGGTGGAAGACATTGTTCAAGTACGACTTCTTCAAAGGAACCATGCCCAACACGTTTATCTGGAATGACATGAATGAGCCGTCCGTGTTTAATGGCCCGGAGACGACCATGCCCAAGGATAACCTGCACTATGGAGGCTGGGAGCATCGCGACGTTCACCAGCTGAACGGTATGACCTTCCACAATGCAACCTACCATGCTATGCTCTCTCGATCAAAGGGCGAACTACGACGACCTTTTGTCCTGACCCGAGCTTTCTACGCTGGCTCGCAGCGACTGGGTGCTATGTGGACCGGCGACAACCAGGCTGACTGGGGTCATCTTGCGGCCTCTCTTCCTATGGTTCTGAATCAAGGAATCTCCGGATTCCCCTTTGCAGGAGCTGATGTTGGTGGCTTTTTCGGCAACCCTGACAAAGATCTCCTCGCCCGATGGTACCAGGCCGGAGCCTTCTACCCCTTTTTCAGAGCCCATGCCCATATTGATGCCCGCCGTCGCGAGCCCTTCTTGTTGGGCGAGCCGTACACTTCGATTGCCACGGCCGCTTTGCGTCTGCGTTATTCGCTACTTCCAGCATGGTACACTGCCTTTTACCATGCTAACAAGGATGGTAGCCCTATTGTGCGACCCATGTTCTGGACACATCCTTCCGAGGAAGGAGGATTCGCCATCGACGACCAACTTTTCGTTGGCTCTACAGGTCTTCTAGCAAAACCTGTTGTCGAGCAGGGTAAGGAATCTGCCGACATCTGGATCCCTGATGACGAGGTTTACTACGATTACTTCACCTACAATATGCTGAAGACGCAGCGCGGCAAGAGCATCACCGTCGACGCACCCCTTGATCGTATTCCCCTTCTGCTCCGCGGAGGACACATCTTCCCTCGTCGTGATACGCCCCGACGCTCAAGCACTCTGATGAAATTTGACGACTATACTCTCGTTGTATCTGTTGCCAAGAGCGGTGCAGCCGAGGGCGAGCTGTACGTGGACGATGGTGACTCGTTCGAGCACGAGCAAGGACAGTACATTCACCGCAAATTCATGTTGGACAAGGGCACCTTGACATCCGTTGACGCCGAGGGCCGTGAACCTGGATCGGTCAAGCCCAAGACCTGGCTCACGGCGATGAAGGAGGTCTACGTCGACAAGATCATTCTGGTGGGCGCACCGTCCACCTGGAACAAGCAGGAGGTTCAGATTGAGTCGGAGGGCCGAACGTGGACTGTGCGGGCGCAGTATCACCCCGCAGACAAGGGCAGGGCGGCATACGTCACGTTGGGTCACGTTGGAGCTCGAATCGGGGAGGACTGGACCATCAAGCTCTCGTAGATCTGAGCGAGTGTGGAGCGTTTGCTTAACCTCGGAGAACAAGGGGCTTCGGGGAAATAGAGTGGAACGCAGAAAGTGTGGAAACGATGATCTACTGTGAAAATACTTAGGAAGGATAGAGTATACAGCCTTGGGAGTTGAGTGCAAAAATGGAATATAGGAGTATCTCTTTATCGACAGGTCTTGATTCGAACTAATACAAGGAAAGATCCTGGCTTCCCCAATCGCTCCATGAAGAAGGGATATTCGAGCCTGGGACACGAAAGACCATGCTCTCTGTTTCTGGTTACTGGAACATGCAGTTTCAACTCACCGTAACAACCAACCTGATAAGGGGCTCACACGCATACATGGTTCCATAGGACGGGAGGCAATCAATACCGTCGTCAGCTTCAGCTAGTGTAGGAGCTCTCGCCGTCCTAGCCTTGCCAAGCCACAACTAAATGAAGGAAGGGTCTTGTGGAGCTCTGAAAGGGTCCTCGGGCTGGAGATACCGACTTTGACTCGCGGCCCTGAGCTCAGCTTCGGTAGCCTCCTATGTGTTGACTCCTTTTACTACGTCGTGGGCGTTTGGATAGGCGGTGGGCCAGCTGTGAATAGATCTTGGCGACATATGCTCCGGCTGCCGGTGTCTTCCAGCCCAGGAAGGGGAATGATGCGTCTTTCCAGACCTTACGAAACAATTGGAGCCTTGTTATGGTTTGGGCACGTCCCGCCGTCTGTGACGTTCTTTGTTATGATAGTCTTTTGCCTCTCGGAACCGCGGGATGGCTGTGCAACAATCTTCGTAGATCGATCGCGACGCGGTAGGCAGTGGAGAGAGCTATTTAGCCTCGATCTCTTCTACGAGGCAGAAGATGCAAGACAGGGCTTTGCTGGTAGGGAGATATCTACAGTACGGTAATTATGCAATGCAAGGATCAAGATGCTCTATTGAGACGTCGAAATGACTCCAGAGTGTTTTGAGCGCACCTATTTCTGTTGATGGATAGCTGATGCCATTAGCAGTAGAGGTAACCGACGCCGAGTTGCCGTTTGGCCTTGGTATCTGCATGTGTTCATTGGATCGCATGAGAGGAACTATCCCGAGGAAACTTGGCACTCAGTTCAGTGCTGCAGTTACATGGAAAGTTTGTCTACAGTTCGAAGCTCCAAAAGGGGACTGGGTGCGACCCCCACGCAGCCATACAAAGGCACAGTGGGAGAACCAAACGGCGACGGTTTGCGTCTTGCCGCTTTGGGAGAGCTCTGCACCGACAGTGGGCTGCGGGAAACGCAGGGGCGGACTGGAATTGGCTTGCCAGGGGCTCGCGTTTGCCGGTACCGTCCCCTGCCGTACCTGACCCGGGCCGCCTTTGACGTCACTGCCACGACGCCTGCGGGTCTCAATGTTGAGGTGCAGGTTTTCACTGTCCGTGTCTTGGAAGTCTGCCTGCAGATGGAATGATTGTAACCCTTGTTGTCTCATCCCGCGTCTTGTCGTAAGCCGCTGTGTGGTCGATATCGCGCGCAGTGACCGCCAACGACTCGACAAAGCGCCTTGCTCGGCGACTCGAGTGTAACACGAAGCGGGAGGGAGGGAGGGGGCCCCGCCGTCGATCCCTAGCACATCAGTTTAATTCGCCATTCAGGCAGAGTGGGTGTGGTGGTTAGCACAAAAGGACGAACAAAAGACGAGATGTTCCCAACAGAACCGACAGCCAGAGTGCCACCAAGCCGCGCCCTAGGCCCTAGGGCATGTTTCGGCACTGGCGTGCGTTTGGCCGCCCTAAAATGGCTGCAGCTAGTTGTGACACCCGTCGTGCCTGGCGGGTGGTGTGGTGGCGTTGAGTCGTCTCCCGAGCTTGGGTTCTTTCGGGATGGTTCTAGAAGTAGCGACTGTTCGGATTCCCGGGCCTTAGGCTTACTTCTCCATGTAAACACATCGAATTGTGCCACCACGCGAAACAAAACATCGGTCCATGGACGCTGGGCAAGGGAACTGGAGCTTGATAGGATCGATCTCAGCAACATGCCCACCAGGTCGTATTGCTGGGTAATGCTCGATAGGTAAATGCAGGCAGACATTAGGAGGGCCTAGCAGGAGAGACCATTGGTGGTGGAGCATGTCGGTCCGCTGGATGGTCTCCCGCCAAGGAGGATGGTGTTTGTTCTTGGTGGTGTCGGTGATGAGGATGGAGTACTGGATCCGCAAAAAAAATCCTCAACTTGCCTTGCCTGCTCAAGTTCCCAGTTTTTAGGATGCAATAATGCTGCTTGGTATCGCTCCATGGAGTACAGTACCCAGAGGAAGAATAATAAAAGAGACTTGGCTTCTCCTTCGAACCACTTTTACCCCTTATCACCATCCGCTCGTTCAGGTAAAGAAGGAGGAAGTGGTTTAAAGTTTCGCTCCTTCTGCCTCCAATCCCACCCCGTCAAGTTGCTGGAGATCGCCATTGTCCCTCATCGTTTCTTTATCTTTCTTTCATCCAACCAACCGAACCAGCTTTAACCAGTGTGTGCCAGGCGTCTCGCTTGCTCGGAGGATCGGCAGAGCTGCTTTCGCTTGACAACCTCCCCTGAAAGAGCGCCGAGCCATTTCGTCATTGGCTCCCCACCACCAAACACCTTGCCCACCCGCGCACCTGGGCTCCAGAATTCATATACAGTCGACGTCGACCCTTTGCTTGGCAGTTCTTGTCCGACCGATGATAACTTTCTGAGACGTAGTGTCTCTCGTCCCTCGTTTGAAGCAGCATATTCGGGCGTGGATTTCTTTTCTCTGCCCTTTCCTCTCTCCCCACCACCTTCTCCCCTATACCTCTTCCCGGACCTTATCATCGGGGTGTCGTCAAGCAGCGCTTTGAACGACAGGGGTCCTAATGTCGACCACTCCTGAAGATTCCCATCCTCCGAGTGCGTCCGCCAACATGGCCAGTTCATCAGGTCCCAACAACAACCACGGGAACCGACCTCTGCAAGCGGTGCAGCAAGACATTCCACTCCAGGATATCGACGAGAAGCACGAGTATGGCGAGAAGAAGGAGAAGAATGAATCAGTCGACACTTCCAATACCCTTACCATCCCCTTGCATCCAACATTCAGCCATGATCCTAGAGTGGAAATCACCTCGCCCACGAGCAATCGTGCGGACATGAATCGGCTCAATGATGATCTGGAGCTTCTTCGCGCCGAGAGACTTATCTCTCACCAAGAGAACACAGACACTGCCTCCAGGCTAAAGCGTGGCCCGGAGCCAGACGACACGTTCAACCATCCCGTTCACAAGGAGACACTGACGGTCAAGCGGAAGGATACCGACGCGCTTCTCTACAAGTTCTGGTGCTTCCTGAAGAAATTTCCTCGATTCATCCGCTACCTGGTCTATCTGCTTCCTGGTGCCGGCCTTCTGCTCATCCCTGTGCTAATTGGGCGTGCGAATGGCTCGTCGGTCACCGTTGGAGGGGTTAGCCTCATGTGGTTTGGCATCTGGTTGCAGATTGTTTGGGGTGCTCTCTGGGTTTCTCGCATGGTTACTAGCCTGATGCCGCCTCTCTTTTACGCCCTCGCTCGCATGGCAGGTTCTGTCAACGCCCACAAATGGAAGGATATTGGGCAGCAGCTGGAGTTGCACACAGCCTTGTTTTTCTGGATGCTCGCAGTGCTCGTTTCTTACGACCCCATGCTTGACGACCACGTCGTCGACGAGCCTAACACGAGCTTGAGTTGGATCAGAATTCTCGAGAGAGTCATCATTGCAATCTTCGTCCTTGCCACCCTCAACTGGTTGGAGAAGATATGCATTCAGTGGATCGCCACGTCGTTCCACCAGCGCACCTATGCCACCAGGATCGAGAACCACAAGGGCGAAGTCCGGCAGCTCGTCCACCTCTATGAATACGCCAAGACACACCTTGAGAGCAGCGATCCTTTCTGGCAGGGCACTGGAAATACCGACGCTAGTGGCTCGCAGACCCCGATGCGGATGTTCCAGGACAATGCCAAACAAGTGCTGGGCAAGGTGGGCTACGTCGCGAACAGGGTCGGAAATGATTTCATGGGTCGGAAAGTTACCGCCAACCACCCAAGAAGAGTTGTTACGGAATTGCTCCGCACCACGTCTTCTGCCCATACCTTGGCTCGTCTCATATACCGCAGCCTCGTCCAACCTGACCAGGAACATGTCTCGATGGCCGATGTGCGAGCTGCGTTCGCTACTGAGGAAGAAGCCATGGCTGCTTTCGGTGTTTTCGACAAGGACCTGAACGGGGATATCTCCCTGGACGAATTCGAGGCTGTATGCAATGAGATCTCGCTCGAGAAGAAGGCGATCGCGGCATCACTTAAGGATCTCGACTCAGTCATAAAGAGACTCGATCATGTGTTCTTCTTCATCATCTGCGTCATTTCCATCATCGTCTTCATAAGTATAATATCGGGATCCGCTGCCGCTGGCCTCGCTTCTGCAGGAACTTCGGTCCTCGGTCTGGCATGGATGCTCCAAGCTACTGCTCAGGAATTCCTCCAGTCGATTATCTTTGTCTTTGTGAAGCACCCATTTGACGTCGGAGACCGAGTCACCATCTATGGTTCTACTGGCGCCACGCTGACCGGAGATGATTACTACGTCACGGAAATCTCCTTGCTCTATACCGAGTTCAAGAAAATGCAGGGTCACATCGTGCAAGCGCCCAATTCAGTCCTCAACACACTCTTCATCCTGAATCAACGAAGGTCCAACGGTCTAGCAGATGTTGTGCCACTTGTCATGCGATTCGGTACCCCAGCGGAGATGATTGAGGAGCTCAAGTCACGAATGCTGGACTTTTGCTTGCAGAACAAGCGCGACTACCGAGCCGAAATCATCTCGGAGATGGTGTCGGTGGATGAAGTACGCTCGTGTCAGATGAATCTCATCTTCTTCCATAAGAGCAACTGGCAAAATGAACTTCTCCGACTCAACAGACATAACAAGTTTGTCACGCATATGATGCAACAGATGGTGGAAATCGGCATCCAGCCTCCCATGCGCGCCGATGCCGGCGGAAGTCGAGAGAACCCCCTGTACTGGACCGGCATGCAACCTCCCCCGGCCTACGGCAAGGAGTATGAGCAAGACCATGACCATCAGCTCCATGAAGCACATTCAGCCCGACCTCAACGGCGTCCGTCTGTGTTTAGCTCTAATGGGAGCTCAGTCCGGCCTGACCGGACTGAGTCCAACATGTCTGATGTTCAAGACGTTTTCGAAAGTCGCAAAGAACATACTTTTGCTCAGCGATTAGCCTCCATCAGGGAAAAGGATCGCGCTGCCAGGATAGAAGAGGAAGGAGAGCCTCGAGCCAGCACGTCAGCCCTGGCTCCAACAACCTCCCACGATAATCAATCACAAACACGTTCACGAATTTTTGGACGGGCTCGAAGCTCGTCTAGGTCACAGGCTCACGGTCAAATTGTTTAGCAACGTGGTGGAACCTATTTTATGATGTGATGACGACCAAATAGCCCAGCAAGGGATACTGTGGTATATCGACCACAACGGGTGAATCGGCATTCATTTTTTTTTTTCATTTTTTTTTCTTCATTTCCCCCCCTTCTCTCATCCCATTCTCTCCAGAATGGCACTGGTAATTGGGCACTACCAGCCAGATCGAGGTTCGTGACCGCTCAGTGTGACGTGGTTACGGGAGAGATTCTGGGAAACGGTGTCGTTCTATATTGGCTGAAAGAGGAGCCCTAGGTTGACTTCAAACTTGACGATACGTAGTAAATGAGCAAGTTTTTGACAATTTATGACTGAGCTACGATGATGAAAGTTACAACGAAATGTTGCATATACAACCAACATGTTGAAGCAGGACAGTCTGGCAGATACGAGGAGCTTTTGTGACTGTCCGCAAGTTCTCGTAGATGGTTTTCTGTAGCCATGCCAGTTGTCACACGTGCACAATTAACGCCCCTAATCCAATACGTAATCTGGGCCTGTTCATGACTGCAGAGTCATCCTTCTCGTCAGGTAAGGAACCTGCCCAGCCCACGTGGTCTTCATAACGTTCCCGAACTCCAAAAGCTAGCTGATCTACCCGTTCAACGTCTGTCTAAAAATAATGTTCAGCGACGGCCTGGGTGCCTGCGATGCTACGCCGCCTTGCCCATCTGGGCTGTAGAACTGGAGGTGCACAGAATCCTGCCCAATAGCCTAGAGGTGGCGGCCCTAAGTTCAGCCGCATCACATTGAGTGTTTGTATTGGCTGGCCAGACCAGGGACTTGTAGACCAGCCACCTTGCCATCTTCCGCTGGGTTTCGTGATTTGCGATGAAGGACTCCTCCTCTGCATGCTAGTGTCGCGCCCTTTGGATTTCGTTGTTTGGAACCCGTCGTGCTACCAGTGTCTGCCGTGGTCTAGGTTAGGCGGTAAGCTGCCGCAAACGGTTCGTGTCATTTCAGGCAGGAGCACCCAGTCCGAACGTTGATTTGAAGGTATGGCGACCCTGCCGGTTGGATGGGAATGGGACTACGACGGGTCGCGATGGTTCTACAAGTACAAGCCGACCGGCCATGTGCAGTACCACTTCCCCACCGAGGGCGACGAGTTCCCCGTCTTCATCGACGCCGCCTCGCCTGCGCCCGTCTTGTCGCCCGAGGAACGCCTTGAGTCGCAGCAGCAGCGGCGCAGGCACGTCGGCCCGTCCAGCGCGGCGGATCGGCCGCAAGCCAGCGAAAATGGCGGGCTGAAGCCACAAATGTCGGCGTCGGCGCGGCCCGTCAGCGATATCTGGGTTGACGAACATGCGGATGAGGAAGGGAGCGGCGCGGCGGGGGCATTTCAGCCCGAGAGCTTCATGTTCCTGGGTCCGGGCACGTATACCGACGTGAGCCCGCTAGTCGACGAGGAGGATGAGGAGGAGGCCGCGGCCAAGAGGGCCGTCGTGGGCAAGGTGGAGGTCGAGGCCACGGAGGCCAAAGTGGTCAGCCCGCTGAGCAGCGCCAAGGCAACGCCGCAAGTGACCAACAGCGAGCCCGTGACGGTGCATCACACAGTCGAGGTCGAAGCCACGCTTGCCGCCGTGGCCGTCGCACCGTCGCCTCCCCAGCCAGAAAGCCCGGAGGTGCACATGCTGGACAGCCGCGAGATGCCGCATGAGCTGCCGGCCGAGGGGCCGCGGAGACGCTTCGATCCGGTTGGCACGCTGCCCGAGATGCCGACGGAGCATACGGGGCGTGCGTACATTGAGCGGCATCCGCCTGCGGTGGAGATTGGGGATAACACGGTTCTGGCGCCGATCGAAGCGGCGGCCGCCGCAGGGATCGCGGAACTTCCTGGACAGAGTAGCCTAGTGGTGAAGGAGAAAAAGGAGAAGGAGAAGGAGAAGGAGGAAGACAAGGAAACGGACAAGGAGAAGGGAAAAGAGAATGCGGATCGGAAGACAATGTCGCCCCAGACACAACAACATGCTGGTGATGAAGCTGGTGAGAAGAAGGACAAGGGAGAAAAGGTCGACGACAAGTATCAGCCGTACAGCCCTAGCCGCGCTCCGGCCGAGAGCACACAAGCACGTATAGAGACACCAAGGACTAACTCCGAGGTCCGATTGCCGTTGCAGCGCGAGGGTTCCCTTCTAATGGGTGCAGGCCTGAACATACTGCCCACGCAGCCATCTTCAGCCGTGTCTCAATCTCAGTCACTGCCTACGGACGATCCAGTACCAGGCCCGCTGCGAATTGCCAAGGGCAAGGCCGTCGAAACTAAAGCGACGTCTGCGACCTCGGATAACAAGGAGTCTGAACAAGGCCTTACATACGTGCCTTCTGTGTTGCAACCAGGCAGATCCGGTCACCGGAGAAGTGGTTCACAAGAAGATTCTGCACAGGAGGCCGCTGTATTATCTGAATTCGGCACAGCTCACCAGCAGGATGAGCAGTCCGGTGTTTTCAAGTTTCCGTCGGTACTGAGACCAGCTCGTGGGAGGACGACTTCACAGCCAGGCCACCCCCAGAACCCAGCTTCGCCGCAGCCTGGATCCCCCTTGGCCCAAGAGCAGTCGGCAGACTTTCAGGCCGAGCAACGTGAGCAGCTTGTTCAAGATGGTACAGAGCCTGTAGCGATTAAAGAACAGGAAGCTACAAAATCGACAACAGCCATTGCGGTGGCCAGTCATAGGCCGGCCGTGGCACGCGCAGCCACTGAGACGAATCTAGCTGAGCACTCGGCCGCGATCCCAGCACAACGGAACGTCGGCGGAGGTTCTCAGCCCGTACCGCCACCAACGAAGGAAGGATCACCAAGCAAATCACGCGGACCAGGAGACCATTTCCCCAGGACAAACAGCGAGTCCCTCATCCGGCAGCTGTCCCGCCGTCACTCCTCCTTCAGTCCAAGTGAGATCTCCCCCGTAAATTCGAGGTCAGGTAGCCAGTCATCCGAGGTTCCCGTCTTCACCCCCTCGCCCGTCACGCAGACACCTACTGCGCAGTCCACACAATCTTCTGTGCAGACCCCGCAAAGCATGAGAGCAACGCCGCCTGCGACGGGGCCGTCGGAGCCTCGCATGACACCGCTTCAGCCGGATCAAGAGTCGTACTTCGCAGGGCAGGCGGACCCTGCACCGCCAGCTCAGACGCAGAGCACCGCTCCGTTGAGACGGAGTTCGCAAGGGTCGAGGCGGCATTCGGTCCCGGCGCCGCAACCTCTGTATCCCGTGGAGGAACCTGGCCCGACTGGGGTCAAAATCATTGATGTCACCTTGAACCGAATACAGGAGGATGACGAGGTTGCGGCTGCTCTGAGACAGAAAAGGGGTCACGCAAGGTCAATCTCAGATGTGTCCAGCATACACAGTTCGCCGCGATTGCAAACATCGTCAATACAGCAATCCCCCGTCAGCCAAGCACGCGTTCCTCATAGCGCCGGAGTGCCCGGTTCAGCAGGTCACCTTCAACAGCAACAATGGCCGCCGCCACCGCACCATCACCCCCAGCACTTGCATTTGCAGCAACAGCACGCTCGTCCACAACACGGACCCCGTTTAGTGCAGCTCAATACCACCCCACAATCACAAGGTCCCGGCTATGGCCACTTCCCACCACATGGACCTATGCCGCCTCAGGGCATACCGGCGGCTCCCGGTTTGGGGCCTCCTGGTCCATGGCAACCGCAACACTCAGGCCGGAACCCTCCCATTCAGCCGCCGGTGCAGCCGGGGGCGAGTTCTAGCTCGACGCCTACGCAGGCTGCGGCGATGAGTCCCGTCGGCAAGAGCAAGGAGAAGGAGAAGAAGTGGACGAAATGGTTTAAAGTATCCAAGCCAGAGCCCCAATCAGCGACTCCTCAACCCGCGCAGTACAACCCTCCAGCACCGGCTATGGGGCAGGTCCCTAGATCGGTTTTACAGAAACAGCCACCACCATCTTGGGGTGGCGGCGAGTACGCTCAGCCAGCTGTGTGGCAGCCGGGCCAGCCCATCAGAGGACACGCTCAGCCTCCGGTGCATAGCCCAGCGGGACCTTTTCAGCCTGTATCACAGGGAGCGATGCCAACATCGCTGGCAGCTCCGCAGCAGGATGAAGCGGAACTTTCTGGCGCTCGGTCTGCCAACAAGATCCGGAGGAAACCCCCGGTGCACCCGCATACCAACCAGCAGTCTACGGATCAGGCGCATATCGCCTCGCCGCAACCGCCAGTCTACACCGGGAATGCATTGGGACCGAATCCGGCCCCGATACAGCATGTAGGAAGCCCTGCCCAGACACCAGGCGACGCACGGGCTCAGGACCATACCCCCTATCGAAGAGCAGACCAGATTGCGTCGGCAGGGCCAAACACAGCATCGCGACCACTGGCCCCAGCACAGCCGCCACCACAGACACAGGAGAACTGGCCCCTGCGCGGCAGCGGACGTCCGGGGCACGGGAGAGGAGAAGCGGCCGTCAATACTCAGATTGATCTTGCCAGGCGGCCGACTCAGCAACGATGGGCGAACAGCCCGGCTGCCGATTATTCGGGAGGTGATTGGGGAAGTGGCGATCATTGGCGGTAGTAATGATGATGATGCTGTTTCTCCTATTGTTACGAATTACTTTCATTATCAGGATTACACGACACGAGCCATGATTCCTATCGCGCAATAGCATGGCGCTTGGAAGGCCGGGCTACAGTTGGCGTCTCTGATATAATATATATAGGGCTTTATGGACCGGCCGACTATGTGGCGATTCATGTGTGTTCCTGGCCGTGGCGCCTGTGACTTTATACCAATCCGCAAATGGGCCTTGTTGCATATTCGAGGAGATGGCATCAGCCATGTTGTAATTAGGGAAACTCTACGGAATACCGGTTGAACTCTTGAACTGTGATATCGCCACTGTAAAGTATATTGACCTCTGACGGCTGCTCTTTATTACCCAAACCCGAAATGGATGAGAGCGCAGCATCATCGCATGACCATCTTTGTTGTACAGTTCGTAGAGACTTGATGCCTTCTAGTAGGTGCAGTGACATTCAAAGCAGTCGTCGTTGCTTTTCCTCTCACTACTGCAGGCTTACTCCGGAAGGAAGAACATGAATGAACACAACGATCTCGACTGAAACAGAATAGTCAAAGTTGGTTTTAGTTGGAAAACAAAGCCTCCACCGAGGGCTTTGACGTGTGGTCATTGTCGTCGAGACGGCGAAGGAGGAATATTGGATGATGCTCCCTGGTGCAAAGAAGCACGTGATAGCGTGTTGCAGCCACGCGCGATGAATGCTTCCCGGAGAGGGCACCCACCCACTTCCTCAACAGCCGCCATGGGAATCTAGTCGGGTCACAGCTGAGGACCGAGTAATCCTGGTTCTCAAGGCCATGATCCTGGCGTAAAATGACAGGTTCCGCACCGCTCCGGCAGGCTCGCCAGGATGCGACTCAACCAGGCGACGAGTCCCAGGCACAGGACAGCCAGGCTGTGCTGGCACGCGTAATTCACGAAATGGGCATGTCAGAGGTACGTACCCGAAAAGACCCTGCATGCCCGCAGCCGCGTCGCCGCATGGACCGACTAACACCAAACCTAGGAATCACCATGTACTGAGCACGTAAGAACCGACTTGCTGGCCGACAACGCCGACATTGCGCTCAATGGCTCGCAAAGGCCATCTGAAAGTGTAAGCCAGGCGTCGCGTTCGCAGCACCCCCAAGGCCACGGCAAGGTAGGCGTCCCGCCACTAAACTAGGCTTCCGCGGACCGACAAGGATGGGCGCTGATGACGCCGTGCAGAAAAAGCATCCTGGATTAACGACAAGTCCTCCGCCAACTGCTGTGGACGAGAACCAAGGCGCCCCTGCATCGACATGGTCGAACCTGTCAGCCAGTGATCGCCGCCGACCGTCTCAGCCCCGAATCGCCGCCCTCGGCAGCAGCTCGGCAGGCGACGCCACCAGGCAACCACGACGATCATCAAAACATGCATCTCGGCCTGTAACGAGGAAACCCAGCCAGGAGCCTGCGCCTGCAGGGGCGAATGCGTCGCTGCCAAAGATGGACACCTCGCAGCAGTCACCCACCCAGGTCAACGAAGACCGCGACTACGGCCTGCTGCCCGACGTCCTGCCGGCCGGCCTGTCCGGCGCCGACTCGCAGCACACCCAGGACAAAACCCTACACGAGGACGACACGGGCGCAGTCAACTTCAATCACATGTCCCAGTTCGCGCGGCCGTCGTCTCAGGTCTCCGAGGACGTCGGTTTCGAGGAAACAAGAGGCGACTGGAGAATCGCCGACGAGACCCCACGCCACTCGTCGAGCCATGGCCGCGCCGGTCGACTCCATGCGGCACCGCCAGAGACGCCCGCCTTGCCCAAGAACCCCTTTGGCGTGCGGCCAAACATCGGAGTGCCTCTCGCTGGCACCCAGCTCTTTGGCCAGACACAAATGTCGTCGGCCAGGAAGCATCTCAGCCCAACCTCCTCCCGTCCCTCTCCAAACCTCCTCCACAACACCGTATCGACGTGCATATTGGAAACTTCACCTCTCAAAGACCGCGTCAATGTGTCGTCGCCGACAGATCTTCAGACCTCGAGTCCCCGTCGGCCACTTGAGCCTCCCAGCACCGTCCTGCGAGAGACGCCGGTCCGATTAGAGGGGCTAGAAACGCCGTCCCTCGTCAAGCCCCTCGACGATGCCCTCGTGGCCGAATCTCCGACTCGCCGCCCGCCACGATCCTCAGGTAGCTACTACCCCAAGACATACTACGAGCCGATGGAGAAGTCTCAGGAGAGGAAGATGCTGAAAGAACCCAGCTCCTTGCAACAGCCGGAGTCGGACGATGATGCCAATGATACCGTGAGACTTATGGAAAGGCGGAGGCGGGCCCAGAAGAAACGAGAGCAAGCCAGAGCAGAGATGGGAAGGGTCAGCTTCACGCCGCCCCGACCCCACGCATTGGAAGGGACCGATACCCGGAAAAGGAGACGGCGATTCAAGGAAGACACGGACGGGCAAGAGTCTGTGGCAAGGCCCGGCCGAGATGGTTTTGAAACCCCAAGGCCATCGTCAGTCGAGCTTGCGTCGAAGACACAAACAACGTCCACCGATACAACGAACGCCGGCCCGCTGGTTACGGCAACTCCGGTCCAGGACGAGGCAGTGATGGGTTCAATTGAACAACCAAGGACATCCTTGGTACATACAGCGACAAGGGAGAAACTTGGAGATGACGAGATTATTCCAGCTACTAGTCCGGTCCAGTCATCACCCACGGTGACTCCGGCTGACGACGAATCCACAGCTTCTGAACCAGATTTGCCTGATCTTACCCTGGTAGCAAGCGAACCCCAGTCCAACCGAGACGAGACCGCGGAACCTTCATCTCTTCCACGCATGCGTCGTCGACCTCAAAGAGCTTACTCGAAAAGGTTACGAAACATGCAGTCAAGCCCCTTTGTTGAATCAAAGCTGCCAGAAGCGCCTCCTACCAAGGCTCAGTCTCAACGTGCTTCTCCGTTGCCACCTAGCTCAGCTCCGAGTAACGGTCTGGCCCAGGAGACTCCCCAGTCATCGTCTTCCGCAATGGCTCATGGTGAGATAAAGGAGCGCACCCCGAGTAGCAAAGAGGGGAAGACCGCGAGCCCGGACGACGCGGTCCTAGTCATCAATGATGCCACTGGAAACGTTTCTTCGGATTTAACGAGCCCTCCATCGACAACGTCAGATTCCGTCACCAGCACACCTGGGACTCAGGCATTATCCAGTTCCCAAAAAGCTGAGTCGCCATCAGCTAACTCTTCAAGAAGAGGTATGAGCCTGCGAAAGCAAGCCCTGAGATCGGCGGCAGCACCTGAATCCCCCCAATCCTCAGCACATGCCCACAAAGCAAGGCGGTCGACGCGGTTGGACTCGGAGTCTACTGATGAACTGCAATGGTGCCCTTCGGTCAGCGCTTTGGAGAGGAGCACCTATCAGCCAGCGATCAAGAGGCTTGCCAAGAACAGCCTGGCGCACGGAGCCAGCGGAATCTTTGAGGGCATGGTTTTTGCCATCTCGCTTCATTCAGGCCGTTCCAAGCAACAAGACAAGGCAAGGCGAGACCTCGAGGACAAAATCACCCATGCTGGCGGTATCATCCTTCAGGCAGGATTCCAGCAAATATTTGAAGATTCTACGCTTCTCAGATCAACAGAGAAGTGTACCGTCGCCGCAGGAGAGTTCCTGAAGCCTCTCAAGTCAAGCCCGCACAGGGGGTTTACAGCACTCATTGCGGACGGCCACTCTAGGAGACCAAAGTACATGCAGGCGCTTGCCCTGGGCCTACCATGCCTAGCACAGCAATGGATCACCGCGTGTCTCAGCAAGGAGACGATTTTAAACTGGGAGCCGTATTTGCTTTGCGCAGGGACGTCGGCTGTCCTGGGGAATGCTACTCGGTCACGAAACATTGCCACATATCCGGCAGACAGCGCCAGGCTTGCTCATGTCATCACCCACCGGCGGAAGCTGCTGGAAGGTCAAACGGTTCTTGTCGTTGTAAACTCGAAAAAGGCACGCATCGACGCCAAGGAACCGTACATATTCCTGGCCGGAGCGCTTGGTCCTTCCCTCACGCGAGTTTTCAACGCTGAGCAGGCAAAAGATACGCTGCAAGAAAGCGAGAGAGCCGGCAGGCCCTTTGATTGGCTCTACGTTGACGAGGGTACCTGCACTGCCGAGGACGTGCTGTCGAGCACCGAGAGGGGGACCAGGAAGCGGAAGAGGGCATCATTGACACCTGGAAGGAGCATCCGCGTGCTCAACGACGAGCTTGTGATTCAAAGCCTCATATTGGGCAGGATGGTTGAAGAAGACGAAATGACTTTTTGAATGAGCAGGGGCGTTTGGTTAGGCTTGCGGTTGCAATGCTGCGATGGGGGGGGGGGGGGGGGGGTTTT
>KL660878.1:139293-152776 GCA_000732775.1 Stachybotrys chlorohalonatus IBT 40285
AATGCGAATTCGGCTTGTGTGTCGTCGCTAATAAAGTGAACGCGAGGATGGGAACATAGGCGGATGGGCTTCCTTTGTAGTACCTGTTTCGAAACGTTGGAACAATTAGCAAGATAATCAGTACACGTGCAACGTACAGCCTCACTTCTGTAACAAGCCGTTGGCCCGTACCTCTTTCCGTTGCACATCGCCGGCAACTGTGCCTCTCTCACCTAAGATGGGATTTGGGTGGGTTCCATTCGACGGGGAGGTGGTCAATATGCGCCAGCCGCGCACGGGTGCTTCATTTAGACCATCCCAGGCTGGTCGTTGGTACCTGGCGAGACAAAGACCAAGCATTTCGCGCCTGTTAGTGGCGCAACTTTAGGGAGTCCCCATCCATCTTACCCATCCTCCGCCATTTGTCTCGCATCAAGGTAAATCCCTAGTAGGCTGTGGCCAGGCCTAATTTCTCTTCCCTTTCACCCTGCCTCCTACACCATTTTCTTCTTTATCAACACCTGGGCTTGGCTTTTGTTCTTCCACCTCCATCCTCTCCAACACCAAGCCTTCGGTTGACGGTGTCCGTTTTCCTCGTTCAGCATCCTTCTTGCACCGAACCTCGCTAGTCGCTCAACTTTCCGCCTCGAGTGATCGTCATCATGGGCATCGGTGCAGTCGCCGAGCCACTCGTCGTGGTTACGCTCCTCTTCGGCGGCGCATACTTCAACCGCAACAAGGATTACAGCATCTGGGGCAAGAACAATGCCGGCTGGGTTGGCGACCGCTCGCTCAAGCGCAGCGACGATGTCGCCAAGCGCGAATCCTCCGAGAGCTTCCTCTCCGGCGGCGGATGGAACTCCAGCCCGAGTTCCTCGCCGACTCTGGGCCCCAACGAGCAGCCGACGCATCGGCGCCGCAAGCTGCAATTCCTGAGATATAAGCGAATCGTCACCACGCCCAACACCATGGTCTTCCAAGATCGGTTCCTAAGCCGTGTTCTGCGCAAGTTTCCCTTCCTTGCCGAGGCCTGGTATTGGGCTCTTCTCTATTGGGTGTATCAAGTAGGGCGAGCATTCACAGCCCTCACCCTTGTTGAGGGCACCGTCAACGTTGCCCGCAAGCACGCTCTTGAACTGATCCACCTTGAGCAACGCCTCGGCCTTTTCTTGGAGGTTCCTTTCCAGAAGTGGTTCCTCGAACGCCCAACCCTGTTGCATTGGATCAACCGCATATACTCCTTCATTCACATCCCCGGCACCATTTTCTTCCTGGTCGCTCTGTATTACCTGACGACGACCCGCAAGCGATATGTTGTCTCTGGCCGAGTCAACTCCGACAGCGTTTCGGCAGGCCCCGCCCTGTACGAAGCCCGACGCCGCACCATGGCCATGTGCAATCTCATTGCCTTCATCATCTTCACCTTGTGGCCTTGCATGCCCCCTCGCCTTCTGAGTGACCCCGAGTACAAGGGAGAATTCGCCGCCGAGGCCAAGAGCTTTGGGTTTGTCGACACCGTCCACAGCAAGTCTGGCGAGAGCAGTGTGTGGACGACGAACAAATTTTGCAACCAGTATGGTAAGTGAAATCCTCTGGTGCAGCTTCTTGTCGGCTGCATGTGTTTTGTAAATCGCGTGTGGGTGCTTACTTAGCCTCTAGCCGCGATGCCCTCTCTGCATTTTGGATATTCCCTGCTCATCGGGTTGACCGTTGCCACTCTGCCTATCGCCGGCGTTCGTCCGACTTCGTGGAAGCGCATTGCCATTGTCGTGATGGGCATGTCGTATCCTGCTCTCATTCTCACTGCCATCGTGGCTACTGCCAACCACTTCATCCTAGACGCCGTTGCAGGCGCCATGGTTTGCGGTACCGCTTGGTATGCCAATAGCTTCCTCCTCAACCTCTGCATCATCGAAGACTACTTCCTCTGGGCCCTCGGTATTCACAAGCCTGTCAACCACGCCGACCCCGAAACTGCCGTCGAGACCGAGTTCAAGTCATTCCTCCTCGCCGAGGATGTCTAGATGCTCAGGCACCAATCATGTGTTTTTTTTTTTCTGTGATGATTCACCGGCGACGATACGGGCGCATGCGGATGGCCTCTTTTCTTTTCGCAACCAGATGTTGGATTAGGGAAACGGCGTAGCGAACAGGATTTGAACCTCTCCTCTTAGGGAGGCCACATGGCGATCATTGGAAAGAATCGACTCAGGACAATAAGACTGGGCAATAATGGAAATAAATGGACCATCCTTAGAAGATGCTGTAATAATTGATTGGGGAGTGAAGGTGAAAATGCAAAATCGTGTCATGATGAGTGTTGTGCTTGTACGGCAAGTACTGTGGCGCCTTTGTGAGTAGCTCGAGCTTGCAGACCGTGGGCTTTGACCACCCTTGTCGACCGTGAAGCCTCATCAATATGAAGAGGGCTTTTGGGTCAGCAGCTAGATTCGGGGAAACCAGGCGATTTATACGATGGGAACTGGTTCATCACACGGGATCATCTCCGCAGTTGCATTGCCAAATCGCCGTTGGGGATTATCGAGGCCTTGCGCTTGCTCCATTTCCGGTCCAGGTGCACAATCTCAACCCTGCCAGGCTACCAGGTCAATATAAGCAAACCCCTTTATGGCCCTTTATGGGGACTTAATAGGCTTTGCTGTCTCTCAGCAGGTCTCGATCTCGGATTCAAGTTACAGTAGTGATGTGTCAGTAGCCAACTTGGATCTAGGAATCATACAGCATGGACATGGCCGGACTCAGCACTTGCCCGATTGATTATTATAGGACCAAGTACTCCTTGAGACAGAACGTGTGGGTAAACGACCAACAAACAAACCTGCATGCACGCTCACATGCAAATTTGGAGTAGAAGCGGCGGCATGCCGTTTCATGGCACGAATCATATGACGGCATCATTTCCCAACGTTTTCAACGATGGACGTCTACCCAGACCACGCCTTAGCTTGTATGTTGGATACACGCAAGCAGTAGCGCGCGGGTACGGCAGCCGCATACAGTAGCATCATTCCGACGAAACAGTCCCTTCAGTACGCAAGCACCGCGTTGTGCATTTGCCATCTATTCATGTTGCTCTTTGCAGGTGACGACGGCGGAAGCGCGAAGAGGATCCTGGAATCGACTGTCCAGGGCCGTGGCGCAGTGGCTGTACGGTGCGAAGCCGCATGACCTGACCACCGCTAGCTGTGGCGGTACCCGCTACCTAGTGGCTGCCTGCAATGGTCTGCAAAAGTTACCCCTCCAAATCTTGCAGCAGGGGACTTTAGCGTCCGCGTGGCGGGGCAGGGTGGACTGACTACCGGGACGTCGTCATTCAGCCACAACCCGTCGACTTGTTGCGACTCACATGAGAGGCCCAGGGCCCTTTAACTCTGCGGAGCAGCTGCCTTTTGGATTTCCCTCTCCGACATGGCCATCGTCACGTAAAAGTCGCTGACAAAGGACCCACGATCCCCTCCCCTTTCCGATTCCTACACTTCCTTCAGCCGGCCCATCGACAACCCCGCTACGAAGCCATGACCTCACGCTCACGCTCCACGTCCAGCGACGGCCCAGCGCCACGGCCGTCGTCCCCGTCCGGAAGCTTCTATGCCATGAGCGACGACGAGGAGGGCGACTACGATACCATCACCCACACGGAAAGCGGCAGAGGGGTCAAGCTGCTGTTCTCCAAGAGCAAGGTGAGTGCTTCCAGTGTCCGGGCGTGTACACGGCACCGTGAATACCTTGCGTGTAAGCGGGACTGACTGGATGCCCCAGGTTTACGTACATCCCTCTCCCTCCTCCAAGGATAACATCCCCGGCTACGTTGCCCTGCTGCAGCAGAAGCCCAATAAAATCACCGAACCGCCGTCATCGCCTTCTGGGGACCGGAAGTACATCGCCTCGTCTGATCTCCTACTCGCCTGGATCCCGGAAACCGCACTCGGCGAGTCGGCAAGCGTCTATGTCAAGGTAGACCTCTGCGATGGAGACTCCCCGCCCAAGCAGTCGTATCTCGTTCCTCCGCCGCCAACCGTCACCACACACAAGGGCTCCGTCGGCGCCTACGCCTTTGCCATACCCGTCAGCGCCATTTACTCGCTGCTCATCAGGCCGCCGAGCCTGGGCTGGTGGTATGGATCCATCATCATCAACTCCCGGGCGGGCGATAGCTTCCCCGCCCTGTTCTTCCACGACAATGAATGCCAGAGCACCATGCTGCAGAAAAAGAAGCTTACGCGCGACACATTCGATCCGTTTGGCGAGGGCGGTCAGATGTTTTGGGGCGGCGATGAAGTTCTGCGGTGGATCAAGCGTTACGTCAAAGTTGAGAGGGCGGGCGCAGAGCCCAATGTCTATCTCATCGAACCAAGCAAGGATGATATGGACAACTTTGGCCACAAGCTGACCTCCAACCCGTCTCAGCTTGGCCGTCAAGACAGTGGTGGCAATAGGCGGAATGCCAACGCATCGGGGTCCAACTCGCAGGATGCACAGATGGACCCCTTCATGAAATTCGTCAAAGAGACCGGTTGGAATATTATGGAGAGATTCAGCAAAGTCACGACCTTCACCCGAAGAGCGGCGCAAGACCTTGTTGATAACCCCAACGTCCCTCCGCAGGTCAGGAGATTACTCAAGAACCCAGAAGTGCAAACCTTGCAAGACGAGTTCGACAGCGCTAGGATATACCTAGCCAGGTGGGCCATGGGCATCGCCGAGCAGAGTGAGCGAGACCGCAGACAGAGGTTCTGGACAGCCAGGGACGTGATGGAGCTGGAGGATACGGACGTTGGCGAATTCGAGCTTCTCGAAGGAACTGGCAGCCTGTCGATGGACGAGAGGAGGAAGCCCGTTACCATGAAGGAATGGAAGACCTTCTTTGACCCACGTACAGGACGCCTCTCCGTGACAATCGACGAAGTCAAGGAGCGTATCTTTCATGGCGGCCTTGATCCAGAGGACGGTGTTCGGAAGGAGGCGTGGCTCTTCGTGTTGGGAGTGTACGAGTGGTATGGCACAGCCGACGAACGCAAAGCACAGGAGGCCTCACTTCGCGACCAGTACTACAAGCTCAAGTTTGCCTGGTGGGAGAGGCTGGACCAGCTTGGCGGAGAAGGAGAGGCGGGTGAATGGTGGCGAGAACAGCGAGGGCGTATTGGTAAGTACTCTTCCAGGCCTCTTGTTACTTACCCTTCTTACATTTGCCAGACATGGTACTGAATCTTGATGCAGAGAAAGATGTCCACCGTACGGACCGCAATGTCCCCATCTTCCAGGGCGAGGATACACCGCACCCTGACCCCAACTCGCCCTTTGCCGATGTCGGCACCAACGTGCACTTGGAGCAGATGAAGGAGATGTTGCTCACCTATAACGAGTACAACAAAGATCTGGGCTATGTTCAGGGCATGTCGGATCTCTTGGCGCCCATCTATGCGGTGATCCAGGACGACGCCATGGCCTTCTGGGCGTTCCAGAAGTTCATGGACCGGATGGAGCGCAACTTCCTGCGAGACCAGTCAGGGATGCGCAGTCAGCTGCTGGCGCTAGATCAACTCGTTAACTTCATGGATCCAAAGCTCTACAATCATCTGCAGAGCGCGGATAGCACCAACTTTTTCTTCTTCTTCCGCATGATTCTCGTGTGGTACAAGAGAGAGTTCCAGTGGATGGACGTCCTGCGATTGTGGGAGGGGCTGTGGACGGATTATCTGAGTGCCAACTTTCACCTGTTCGTCGCTCTGGCCATCTTGGAGAAGCACCGTGATGTTATCATGACTCACTTGAAGCACTTTGACGAGGTGCTGAAATACGGTAAGCCAAACATGGTCACTCTATATCAATGCGTGGATACTAAATTTACCTAGTCAACGAGTTGTCCAACACTATGGATCTCGAGTCGACACTTATCCGCGCTGAAGCCCTCTTCAGGAAATTCCAGAGAGTCGTTGAGGCCGTCGATAAAAAGGACAACTTCCCCGCGCCCAGGCTGAACCCCAAGCCCACCAACGACGACTCCTCGTCAAAGGGCAAGGGCAAGGGCAAGACATCCGTTGATAAAGAGCCTGCGACCCCGTTTGCCGAGAGGGCCATCACGCCAGAATTGCGTAAGCTTCTCGAGAAGAACGTGGAGATCTTGCCGCGCAAGACGGTTGCGCAAAAGGGCGAGGGTATGCCGGGGAAATAAAACGGGCGGGTGGAAAGAGTGTATGAATACGACAGCGCTTAGGGATGGGCAGGTTTGCGTATGTGTTTTGCAACTAGGTTTTAGGTAGTTTGTTTGCAGCATCTTCTACGATGGGCGCTTTAACGATGTATAGTCTGGGTTTCAGGCCGCTTCTATGAATACAAAACGACGAAATAAAGACACCAACAGTGACTGCAATACGTGTATTGACTGTATTGACCTGGTAAGAACATTGCGTCCAAGGATGATGTAACGCCAGCCTGCATGCTAATCGAAGCAAAAGACAACCCGCAACCCAGACACTGGCACCAAGAACAAGCAGCCCGCATCGACCTCTCATCGGTATCCCCTTGGCCCAGACGGCAACCCCTGCCGCCGTCCCCCCGGCGCTGGCTGCCTGCCCTGCGATCCACCTCCTCCGGCGTACTGGTCGTACTGCTGCTGCTGCTGCTGCTGCTGTCCGCCGCGCCCGGTGTCGTACGCACCGCCCGGCGCGAACCTGTCCTCGTAGTTGCCCCCGCCCTGGGGCGCCGCGGGCGGCTGGTACGGCCCCTGAGCGGTCTGCGGCGCGGGGCTCGTGTTGTTGGAGCCGCCCCAGAAGCGCTGCCGGAGCCGCTCCTGCGCCGACGAACCTCCTGCTTGCCCTGCTGCTGCCCCGGCGCCGAACGACGCCGTGCTCCCGCCGGACTGGTGCGACCCCGGTCTCTGGCTCGGCAACGGCCGCGGGTGCACGTCCGCCGTCCTCCCGCCCACCGGCGTCCTGCCCGCCCTCAGGCTCTGCGGCGCCGGCGCGCCACCCCCCGCCGGGCCGTTGTCCCACAGACTGCTTAACCCGCCCGCGGCACCGGCGCCACCGCCGCCTGGGCCCATGCCGGGCCCGCCATACCTGGCGCCGACCTGGGGCTGCGCGTAGACGACCTGCGCGGGCTGGGGCGCGGGGGCCTTGGGGTCGGGCGGCAGCCAGGCGGGGAACTGGCGGCCCTTGTCGGCGTAGTAGTTGCGCAGCACGCGGCACACGTGGGTGTCGTCGTCGGTGTCGCCGTCGGCCTCGCTGGCGAGCAGCGTGGAGCGCAGCGAGGAGATCTGCGACGACGTCTTGGTGAGGATGTTGGAGTACCAGGCGGACATGGCGGGCTTGTTTTTCTTCCCCCGGGGGGAAAGTCGCCTGGGCGGTTCAAGGCGTGTGTGCTGATGCTCGCTCACGGGAGCATCAGCGGTGAAGAGGGGCGGGCGGTGGCAAGGCTCGCTCGTGGACGTGTGGGATTTTTCCTTCGGGAGTTGGATGGCGGTTCGGTTTCTGTGTAGTGTCAGAGGGGGCTGTGGTGGTGAGGAGTCGCGGTTGGAGTGTTGTTGACTGTGTGGTTGTAGAAAGGAGGGAGCTTTTGGCTGGTAGGTGCTTGACGTGGGGTCGTTTCTGAACTGCGGCACTGGAGGTATGACTATGGTGGGGTTCAGATACTTTCGGGTAGCTCGATGGCTTCCAATAAATTATGGCCAGGCGCACGCAGGGTAATCAATCTGATGGTTTTCGACTACCTCCTGCGCCTTAAATTTTACATCTATGAAATATGCCGTCGACTCCAAGACGCCGTCGTGCACCCTCCGGACTACCATGCAGAACGAACCCTTAAGCTACCTGCCAGAACAAGCCCGGTTGTGACAACCTTCTCGACCGAGGACATGCTGCGGCTCAAATCTCGATGGGATTTGTCATGGCCAGCTTGGCCTTCTCCTTGGCCTCCAGTCTGGGCTTTGTGTTCCTGCCATTGATGACGCGGTTGGGTCTCCTGCGCTTGTTGCCAGCCTTCTCCTCTTCGCTGTCTTCCTCCTCTTCCTCCTCCTCCTCTTCGGAATCGCTCTCAAACCAGTCCTCGAGCTCCTGTAGCTCTGCGTCGCTCTCGTCTTCGTCGGAGACGTACGCCACTGCCTTCTCCAGGTCATCCTCGCTCTCCAGCTCCTCATCCTCATCATCGTCGACACCCTGATCCAAATCCTCGTCGCGCATGCCGTCGCCCTCGCGCTCCATGGCGTTGAGGACCTTCTTCCAAATGTCCTCGCTGACGTTGAGGGGCTGGTCGCCGTACGCACCCTGCCGCAGGCGCTCCACCAGCTCCCTCTCGATTGTCCTCTCCAGCTTCGCGGCCGCCTCGGCCTTGCGCTCCCTGGCGGCCTCCCTGTTGCGGATCTTGGGCGCCAGCTTAGGCACCAGCTTCTCGCCCAGGCGCTCCTCCTCGGCGGCGATGCGGCGCATGCGGATCTGCACCTGGGTGAGGCGCGTGAGGCGCTGCTTGCACTTGTGGATGAGGAACTTGGGCCAGTAGATGAGGCGCGCGTCAATCTGCTCCAGCGCCTTGGTGTAGTTGTTGGACAGCTTGATGCGCTCCCACATCTTGGACGGCAGGTGGGCTCGCTCGATGGTCTTCATGTAGAGGTAGAGTGTCTGCTTGGTCGGGTGCTGGCGGACGGTGGCGTAGCGGGAATTGGCGAGGGGGCATGATTGACGGTTGCAGAGGCCTGTGACGTTGTATTCGTTCCTGCAAAAGGTCTGCTTCTTCTCTGTCCTGGAGGCAAACTTGTCAGCATGTCTCTAAATCGGCCCGCGGTACAGGACTGCATACTTCAACTTGAAGGAGCAGAATTGCTGGTTGATGATCTGCCAGACAATCTCGTCCGACGCCATCTTGAATAGCGAATATTTCGGGCAGATACAAATTCACAGAAATAAATTAGCCTCAGTAAGCTTCCTTAAAAGAGGCCAAGGAAAGGTACGGGAAAGAGAAAATCGCTGGCGGGGCGGATGTTTTTTCCTCTTGAAGTCTCTTTTTGAATAATTTTTTTTTCTCTTTTCTGCTGTTTCCCAGCCAGCTCTTTCTTTATCCGCGCTTTGATAGGCGGAAGGTGCCACTGCGCTAACAGCAGCCGGCAACGCTAAACTCACCGCCTTCCCCCAGCAGCTACCTCCGGAACAACCTGTCTTCCGAAAGGCCCTGGGCCGGTTACGTAAGGCAGCCGGGGCTTCTGCAGGGGAGTTTCGAGCCGGTCGTCGTCACAGGGCACGGGCTGGAGCGACACAGGCCAAGGCTGCGCTGTCGCCTATCGTCAAGCTTCATCATACCACCACCACCACCACCACCACCACCATCACCACCAAGACGACTACGGACAAGCGCCCTTCCGCCACGAAACCGTCATCGCCCGCCCATTCGCAGGCACAAAACAAACGGCCATCCAGTCTCCCCTTCGCGGGGTCGTCGCTGCCTCCCCGTCCGCGTCCCCCGAACACTTCGCAGCCGCAGCCGTCCCGCGCGCCGCTTAGCCCACCATGCCTGCCGCCGGGCTCAAGACCATCATCGCCCTGTCCTTCGTCCTGGCAGTCGGCTTCTTGCTCGTCATCCTGTCATGCGCGCTGTGGAAGGTCTACTACCCGCTGCTCGTCGTCGCCACCTACGTCCTCGCCCCCGTGCCCAACTGGATCTGCGGCCAGTGCGCCAACCCGGATGACTTTGTCGAGAGCTCTGGCGCCGCCATCCTCGACCTGGGACGGTTCTTGACGGGGTTCTTTGTCGTTATGGGCATTGGTAGGTCACCTCTTCCTCGCCTCCGTGCCGGTGGGATTCAATGGCGCGGCGGAGGACATATTGTGCCTCCCAAGCGGCATGTTCAAAGGCAGCACTGACTTAACCTTCCAGCCCTCCCTGTTGTCCTCGCCAACTCGGGCCTCATCCAGGTCGAAGCGATGATCATGTCCATAATAGGCGGACTGCTGATCTACGGAACCATCATCAGCTTCGGCATGTTCTTCCAAGAAGACCAGGAGTTCTAAACAGCCTCCCCACCATTGGCAACGCGGAACGGGAAGTCTATTCGCATAGGGGTGCGACAGAGCTCGCAAAGAGTCTTGTATTATTTTCCAGAGGATTCGGAAGAGTGGGATGGTGAGGCTTGCCGTGTTTCATTGGGGGCATCAGCGGTCGGAATTTTGGGCCGCAGGGAATCAAATATATTCAAAATTCACAACGCTAAATCCGCCCGGTTTCTCTATTCGCTGCAATGTATCTGTTGGATAATACGTTGCGCATTCGCTGAGCTGTTGAATGCGTGTAACCCCAAGAATCGGTCATCATCCAAAAGAGCAAAAAGCCCGTCCTCCCCCGCATATAAACGCCCTTGTACGTTGAGGTATCACCCGTCCACCCTTTCCCCCCTTAACTCCTGGTTATGTATGTTGATATGTTTTCCCCCATCGTTGCCGTCGTCCATCTATGCTGTGTCCCTGAAAACGCCGAGCGGTCCCGCGAGCTTCGTCAGCATCTCCTCCCGCTCACCCTCCGGAGTGCTCAGGATCGTCACGGCGCCACCTGCACCGATGTGCCACTTCTCGTACCACCCTGCTTCCTCCTCGTGGTACCAGTCCTCGTCTTCCCAGCGAAACATGCTCCTAATCGTCACGCTCCAGTCGGCGTTGCCCGTGGCGTCGAAGTAGCCCACGACGCCCGAGTACAGGCTGCGCTCCGTCGTCTCTAGGGACCGCAGGATCTCGCAGCTGCGTTTCTTGGGCGCGCCCGTCATGCTTCCCGGCGGGAACACGCTGTCCAGCACGGCGAACGGGCTGCTCTCGAACTTGCCGGACTGGTAAGAGGGTACCTGGCCGTTGACCGCTGTGATCATGGTGAAGACGCTCTCGTACTCTTCCACCTTGAGCAGCTCCGGCACCGTCACCCGGCCGGGACCACATATCCGGTGCAGGTCGTGACGGACGAGATCTACAATCATGAGATTCTCTGCCTCTTCTTTGGGGATGTGCAGCAGCCGCTCCGCATCGGCCAGCGTCTTGACCGTCGCTGACTTGCGGACGGTGCCCTTCATCGGCCGCATCTCGCAGAGGCCCTCCCTGTTGATGGACAGGAATCGTTCGGGGGAGCTGCTGAGAAGAGTGGCGCCGCCTAAGCGAATGAAGGAGCCAAACGGCGCCGGCTGGCGACTCCGCAGCTCTTTGTATATATCCCAAGCCGGTGTTGGTTGCTCACGTGCAGCCTTTGCCGGAAGCTCGTGGTTAGATTGCAGGTGCTTTGGAGGAGAGGTGCACCTTGGCCGTGTCATGGTTGTCTGCGCTGTCAGACACAGCTCGTACGAATTGCCTTCTGCGATGGCATCTTGGCACTGGCGGACGCTGTCCTCGTACGCTTCGGCCTCGGGCGTCGTCGTCTGAACCTTGCGGTTGACTGCTTGACGCCCTTGCTTCGGTTCCTGAAGAGAAGTAGGCATCTCGTTGGGTCGGTTCCAGGCCTGCGATCTACGCAGCTTCTCGGCAACCTCGTCAGCCCAAGCCTCGCCCGTGGCAGCCGGCTCCAGCGCCTGAACATAGACCTTGCCAGCCTGGTGATCAACCACAACGCTCCGCTGCACCCAGACCATGCACAAGTCCGGCCTCGTCGGCCCCTCCCGCCGCGGCACCTCATCCGCGCTCAGCGCATTCAGCCCCATCTCATACGTCAGGTACCCCATGAAACCGCCCTTGAACTTGCATGCCGCCGGCTCCTTGAGGTTCCTGAGGTGCCCCGCCCTACGCTGCTGGTACGCCGCCAGGACCATCCAGATAAAATGCTGCGTGTCGCCGCCGTCCCCGCGGGCCTTTATCGTCGTCGTTTCGCCGCGGGTGCGCAGAGTGGCGTGGCCGTCGGCGGCGCGGTACTCGATCCGCGTGGCGTCGGGGACGTCTAGAGCGAGCACGCTGATTTTGGCGAGGGGGTCCTTTTTGCGCGCGCTCGAGGAGTCGAGCATGATGACTTCGCCGGCGCCCTTGCCGAGCACCTCTGCGATGGCGACCGTATCGACACCCTCGGGAAGGTCAATCGACGCGTGGTAATAGACGTCCTTGGCGCGCTCTAGGTGCCCAAACAGCTTGGGATGCAGGTTTAGTCTTTCATACATGCTCAGACGACGAGCTGCTTCGCCCGAAGGCGCATCGCCCAGGCAGTCGGACAAGGGGTCGGCAAAGTCGAGGCAGGTCTCGACGCGCTTCCGCCCAGCCGCGAGATTCCACTGCCCGACGTGCTGGAACCAGTTGCGGATGACCTTGTGGGCGGCCTGCTCGGTGCAGACGGACTCGGGGTGGTACTGCAGGCCCCAGAAGGGCTTCGTCCGGTGCTTGACGGCCATCAGGATGCGCTCGACCCCTTGCTCCCGCTCCTCGGATGTCCAGGCGAGGGGCAAGAGATCTGGGGCTGCGCTCGTCGGCAGCCATTTCGCCTCGTCCCAGCGGTCTGAGGGGTGCAGGGCCTGGCCAATGTCGGCGCACAGACTGTGGTAGAGCGTCGCCCTGAAGGCCGGCACACCTCGGAAGATGGCGTCGTCGTTGTTGGGCCCACGGTGCTCAATCTCCCTCACCATGCCATGCAGCCCTCTCTGCAGCTTCTTGATCCTCCCGCCGAAGCTCCTCACCAAGCTCTGAAAGCCCAGACAAATGCCCAGAACCGGCACCATGTCGCCCTCGTCCAGGTTCCACAGGTCCTCGAAGATCCCCACGTCCTCGGCATTGTCCGGCGAGCCGGGTCCCGGGCCGCAGATGACGGCGTCGAAGTGGCGAAGGTAGCGCAGTAGGTGGCGCGGCGACCAGTCCGGGTTCCGGGGTTCGAAGGAGCGCAGGTCCATATGGACGACGTGCACGTAGACGTCCGGGCCGAGCGTCTTGTGCAGTAGGGCTGTGATGTTGCAGGTGAAGGAGTCGTAGGCGTCGACGAAGAGGATCCGGGGCTGGTCGGGGCGGCCCGGCCCAGGGAAGTTGCCCGTCCGCGCCGGCATGGCTGGTGGAAGTCACGATCCCGCTGGCCTGGTAGCTCCTTGGAGAGGAGAGAGGGAAGAGGGGGATCGAGATGAATATGGATGGTGGACGTAGCCCGTCAGAGGAACAAATTGAGAGAAATGGATGGGTTGATAAGATACTCCGGGCTGTGCCGCGTAAAGCCGCTCCGAAAGGACCGGGATCGGCACCGTGCAAGAAAACCCTCCACAGCTGGCCTTATCTGGTATCGATTCTCCAACGCGGGTCGACCCTGCGAGGGTTGTTGGTGGGATGTTCTGGCTATCAGCCAGGTAGTTTTTCCCCCTTCCAGGGTAATGCTGTCGAACCACCAATCACCAGAGAACCCGATCGTTGCATGGGGAGGCCTGCTCTTCAACTGGCATGTGGGCAGACGTGTAACTGTAAAATAAAACAAGACAGGCCTACAGTCGGATATGCCGAGCACAATGCTAGGATGTGCATAGGAGGGTGGCGAACAAGGAGACGAGGGGGGGGGGGGGGGAACCCCC
>KL660878.1:152792-194303 GCA_000732775.1 Stachybotrys chlorohalonatus IBT 40285
GTCGTGCTAATAACCTAGCATCGGAACCGCCTCGCTGGATCCAGCCACGGCCAGGTTTTGTTGCTATATGCCTTGTCAGACGATACGCTTCGGGCCGCTGTAGACACTCATACACTCTATCTGTGTTGGCTACTGTGCTGGCTGCTGCGCTGTACATAATCCATCCATCCATAGCAAACGTCTTTCTTCTATGCATCAAGGTGTCATCGTTGTATGTAACCCCCCCCCCCAACCCCCTACTCCCGATCCTTCACCGTCAACACACACGGCTCCCTCGAATGCCACATCCGCCTCTCTCTCGCCAGCAGCGCCGCCTCCATCAGCGTCTCCGTGTTGGATCTCGGCCTCGCCTTGGCTGCGTCCGGCGCCGCGACGCCCTTGGCCTCCTCCCACACGCGCACCTCCTCCACCGTCGCCGTGACCTCGAACTCGCCCCTGCACAGCGCCGTGATGCCCAGCACCAGGTCCACGCTGCTGTGTCCCCCAAGCTCGGGCAGCAGCTGCTGCAGCGTGCCGTTCCACGCGAACTTGCGGACAAAGTCGAGCGAGATGTTGCTCGGGCGGTGCCGGAGCGCAGGTACCAGCCGCACGAGCGGAACCATGGACCGATTCGTCCGGTTCGTGATGCGAACCTTCATTTGCATGAACTCGTCAACGTAGGCCACGTTGCCGGCAGACGCGCCGTTGTCGGACTCCGCGTCTACCGATACGTCGATGTCAATCTCGTCCACCTTGACCGCTTCAATCATGCGCGGCGTCAACCGTATCGTTCTGAGTTCAATTGACCCTGATCTCAGGGGCTTCGTCGTCGTGCGCCACGTGGCCTTGATGCGATCCAGGACCGTCTCACGATACCAGAAAGCTTCACGGTTCGACCGCTCCATGTCGGGCGAAATCTTGCTCGTGCTGACCACGAACTGCCTGTTGCGGGATGGGTTCAAGGTCGGAATGGCGGCGTGCGGGTCTTCAAGATACACTCTCTTGACGGGGAAGATGATGCGGTTCGTGTTGCCAGGGAGAATGCTCTCTTCCACTACAATGCCATCGTCGCTCTCGAAGCGAGCGATAATCTGGCTTGGCCAGGCGTTGCGCAAGTCCATCAGCAGCAGGCAGTGCTCATTCTCTTGCGGTGCACCCGTCAGTAAGGCCTGGGGAAGCGCACCGCTCACAGGCAATGTATCAAACCTCGCCAGGTCCACGCTGGCATTGACCGTCACCGTCAGATCTACCGACACTCGACGTGTGAAGAACTGTTTCGCTACCTCGTCGGGAGGGACGCCCAGGTGCGTGTAGTCGACCTGGATGGTGGCACTCGTAAGTCCCGGTTTCCCAAAAATCTCAAACTCGAACGTCGCCTCCCCGCCCGGCGCGATATTGCGGCCCTGGTTGCTGTTTGGCAACCGGAGGGCTTGCTTCTTCATCAAGATCAACTCGAACTCATACAGCTCGGCGGGCGTGGCATCCTTGTTGCTCAGAGCCGCCTGCAGTGCATCCTGCGTTGAGTCCTTGAAGGAAAACAGCATAAAATCTACCGACGTCGACGACAGATTCTGTAGTGTTACCGAAAAGACCTTCCGCTCGCCCTCCAGGAGCATGACGGCACACTGCGGCAGGGTGGTTGACTTGACAATGACCAGAGGTTGAGACTTAATCACATTCAAGTTCAGCGTCTCTGCTTCCAGGGGTGGCAGGTTGGCCGCCGTCATTGACAGGCTCTCTTCCAGACCCGCCAGTCCAGTGGCCTTGATTTTGTCCCGCCGCTCCGGCACATAGCGTCTCTTGAAGATGGGAAACCTCCTCTCCCGGCAGCCTTGCACCTTGACCAACGCTCCAGTAACCTTGATGGAGCCCTCAGCTTTTGGAACCCCCCTAAGTCGTAGTTGTTGCGTGCGGTATGGACCGAGGGTGGTCTTCTCGGGCAAAGCCTCAAAGTCAGCGCCTTCGGTGCACAGGCGGATGCTCTCGATATCCACCTCGATATCGTACGTGTTTTGCAACGTGACTCTAAAGGTGGCCGTATCGTTCGCCACTAAATTGTCATCGTCTGCCTCCTCCTCCGTAGCCTTGAGAAATGGGTTATATATAAAGGGGTTGATATCCTGTGACGACCGGCCAGCTACAGCTCCTGGCAAAGCGCTGCGAGCATGCGGAATAGGTTTGCGCGACACCGCCAACGGCTCGAGCATCAGCTCCCGAACGAGAAACTCATCCCAGTACTCCGCCGTCATGTCGGCAAGGCCCAGTCGAGAAATGAGAGACGACACTCGCGTAATATTACTTGCTAGTCTGGCTTGTTCCTCGGCATGGATGACAGCCGATGCATTCTCCCGCCGCGGCCCTGGAACGACGCCCGAGCCGGCAGTGCGCAGGAGATCGCTCGAGTATCGTAGCACGCTGTTGAAATCCGGCATGGCCTCGGAAAAGTTAATGCAAGCTCGCAAAACATTGAGCTTGATGCCCGGAAAGCCAAACAGTCTTGCGTCAGACTGCGCGCGTATGCGTGCTATGATGGCCTCGTCCGTTTCGACCTTTGCCGGAGAGCTTGGATTCACCTTCTTGGATTCGGTCATGTCAAACCCAATCACGCCGTACGACTTGCACAGTACGCCAAGGAAGGCTTCTAGTCCCTTCTCCACGCCAAGCTCTCCAACGTCCAAAGGCGATGATCCGCTGCCATGGTCGTTTCCTGCCGAGAGAGATACTATGCCAGCGGCAGGATGTATGCCCGCTTCTGCGGCACCTCTGGTTCGGGCCTCGATGAGGCCCCCTATTAGAACCGAAACCAGTTCCCGCATGACCATGGCTTTCTTCCGATGAAATCCCAGAGGCCCTAAAACCGCTGCAATTCCGCTCAGGATGGATACTCGATCGACGTTAGTGAGGAGCTCCGTTCTTGATGACGGGAAAGCCTTGAACAAAAGATGTATGATTTGTTGCCTCGTGGGAGTGACCAGGTGTCGAGGGGATGTTGTGAGATATTGTGTTGGTACTTTGCCCGTCACGATAACATCTAGCGATTTCTGGTTGAGCTGTCCGTTACAGATATGTATGGCCGCAAGCATCTTGGAGAATCTGATGGTAACCTCGGACAGTGGCAGTGGCGGCAGGTTTTCCGATGAGACCTTGGAATAGAGGCCGAGAATTCGATCCAGGAGTTCAGGCAATAGCGTCTGTAGGTATCGAAGACACCTCGGCTGATGAGGGTCGACTATCTCGGGCTCCATCTTGCCCTGTGAACTGTTTGGTCGTTCTTGAGGAGGCAGACAAATCGTTGGCACGTGGAATTCCTGACCCGACCAACCCAGTAGAAAGAGGCAGATCACAATCAGTTCCAAAGCTTTGCCGTGCCAGATATGATCGTTTAGAGCCCTCGCGGCCGCAGCGCCTTCCATCAGCTCCTTCAGTGCATCCGTCCATCGGCCTGCTTGAAGATACATGGAGCCGATGATGATGGTGACGCGACTTTTGCCCCTGAGACGGAGCTTGTCATTTGCGCCTCCCGAGCCAAAACCTTGCACGGAGACACGGTCGCGGCTCGCATCGCGCATAGCCTCCACCGCATCAGGGATCGACACACGCTGTTCGGGACTCGAGGGGTTACTGCTGGTGCCATTCAAGCCATCTGTGCTGCTAGATGCTTTCGACCCTCGAATAGGGGTCGAAGGTCGTCCGGGGGTGGAGCTGCTCGAGTGCACAGGCGGACGGAACGGGCCCGGAGGCATCGACATGCGACTCATATTTTTGTCCAGAACCCCAGCAGCAGAGCTGGAACGCCCACTCTGCCCAGGTATCGCGAATTGGGAGTTCCTCCTGTGCAGCCTTTTTGTAGGATCATCCTCGTCCCACGATGCCAGTCTCGCCACGGAGTAGTGTCCCGGAGACTCGATATGTGCCTGTCCCTCGTAGGCCCGCGCGTGGGTCGTCATTTCGGCCAGCAACAAGGAGGATATGTCGCACATGACCGTCTTTATGGTGGTCCGCTTACACTGCTCTGGCGGCGGGATGGTTTTGATGCCCTCGGGTATGCGTATCTCCTCGACACCCGGCGATACGTAGTCGAATATTAGGACGCTGTGCACGTAGGCCTTGGGGTAGTCGTCGCGAAGCTCCTCCAACTCCTGATACAGGGCGCGAATATTCTTCTCGACGACGGTCCGGCCCGTGCCATTGACCGAGTGCCGTTTCGTAAAGGCCGCATCGTGCAGCTCCTTGCCGTCTGCCAAGGCCACGACGGCAAGAGGTTCTCGGTACAGGTCGAAAGGGGAGAGGGCGAGATGGGACGCCGGCGGGACGTGGTTTATGAGGTCGTAGATAATAGCGCCATCGGGATACGCTAATGGCGAAAACATGTCTATGCAATTCAAGAATCAGAACTCTGCCCAGACCTCCCGGTGCCAAAGGGGGGAGCTTCCAAGACGTACTTCGATTTGGCCGTCCATCGGCGCTGATTTCGCGAAGGCGCACAACATGTTCACTGCGCAGCCTCGCCGCAAAGGCAGAGAACCTGTCGCCCTTGATCTGGCCCAGGGGCAGCAGCAGCGCCCTCACCCTCGCAGGAGCGATAGGGAGCAGAGGATCCGAGCTCATCCTAGCACCTCGTGTACTCGATCATGGCCCGCGCGGATCGACTGGAGCTCGTGGCATAACGGGTTGATCAATCGTGCAGACACAGACTCGGGGCGCTACGGCTTCAATCGCATGTCCGTCTCGTCGCCGTCCTGGAATGTCGAGATACGTGCAGCTTTGGGACTGCTAAATCGGCCAGCCCCTGATAATATGTCGGTGTCGGTGTCTGTGTCTCTAGGGCGGTCACAAGCGGGCTGGGCTGCCGCAGGTTGGCCCACCCTCGATGACCGAATGGCTGGCACTTTACGGGTTGTGTCGCGTGGGACCCTGAGGCGCTGAGGCGCCCCCGGAGCGACTTTTTTACGGCCCGGCCGAGGAAGTCCCCAGAGCACCTCAGTTGGCGGTCTTCAGCCCCTAGACGAAGCCCTGAAGCTGGGGCTGGACCCTCTGTACTGGGAAATCGGGCAAGACGTAACCTCGAGTTTCTGCAAGCTAGTCTCATCAGCCGACGAGAACAATAAACCATGGCCAGACTAACTCATGAAGATCCAAGAGGATGTTGGGCCCTGCAGCACGTTCTATGTATTACCCAGACGCCAGAAATATCACTAGAAATGTCGCTAGAAACTAGATATTTGGTTCGTCTTGAATTCGTGATAGCTCATGGCTAACGTACATCTACATCATCTCGTGCTCTACAGACGACTGCTGCACCCGCGCAGGAGTGCCTTCCCGCGTCACGCCCTCCATGGCCTCATCCTTGAGCTCACTATCAAAGATATCTACCGCCAGGCTCGCCTCCACAAAATCCTCCAGCTCCTCCGTCACCGTCTTCAGCTTCTCCTTGACAGCGTTGGCGCCCTCGGTGCCCACAATGTGCCTCGACGGCGGGTTCTCGTGCCCGCCGATGGCGGTCAGGGCATGGACCGTCTCCATCACCAGCTTCTCCGCCGCGCCCGGCGGCAGCTTCGCGTACCGCGAGAAGATGTCGCCTTGGCCCGGATCCGGTTCCAGCGAGGTGCTGTCGGGCGACGGGGGCGGTGACGACGACGACGACGTGGCGGCGGCGGCGGACGGCGAGGAGGAGCCAAGGATGGACGGGACGGCCGTGTCCGGGTGGGTGTTGAGCACGTTGGTCAACATGTCGCGGATATTGGGCGCCGGGTTGAAGTTGTGAGCGTAGGCGGCGATGGGCGGCGCGAAGATGAGGCGGTTCGTCAGCGACTGGATCTCCTTGTTGGGCTGGACGATGGTGACTTTGATGTTGAAGGGCGCGATCTCGTAGGCCAGCGAGTCGCAGAAGCCCTCGAGCGCCCACGTCGCGGCCGTGTAGATGGGCATGCCCGGGGTGCCGATGTGCCCGCCTATGCTGGTGAGGATTATAATGTGGCCCGTATTCTGCGCCCGGAAGAGCGGCAGCGTGGCTTTGATGAAGTTAACCTGCGAGAAGAAGATAGTCTCGAACTGATCCCGGACCAGGTTCTGGGTGACAAGACTGGTTGAGAGCTCCTCGACGGTACCGACAACGGCTGTGTATCTGCTTCAGCTGCCATGTCCACCCCACGTAGTATATACCCTTTGAGTGCACATACCCTCGGACTTGCAGCACAGCAAGATGTCAATTCTCCCAAAAACCTGCACCGCCTCAGCCACGGCAGCGCCGCAGCTCCCCATGGTCCTGCCGTCGCAGCGAATGCCGCGAATCCTGTCCTTCCAGCCCTCGCGGTCCCTGCGCGAGCTCTTGCACTCGTTGATGAGCTCGCGGAACTCGGCGCTGCGGTCTGGGTGCTCAATCTCATGGGGCGGCAGACAGGCCACGACGTAGTCGCCATGGGCCAGCAGCGGGCGGATGAGGCGCACGGCGAGCGGCGACAAGGCGGCCGTTAGGAGCCATGTGCGCGGCGAGTTGTGCGTGGCTGGCGGGAAGTGATAGTCGGTCAGCCAGGGGTTCTCAGCATTGTCGGTGCTAGATTCGGCCATATACGAAGTGGAATAAAACAGGATGGAACAATAAAGGAGAAAAGAATGAGTGCTGAGGGTGTGCCAACGATCGACCAAGAGTTGTATGAGACAGCACAATGACGAGGGTTTGGCCAAGAAACGGCATAAGGATTCGTGCGGACTACTAGTCAAGTCACGAGATGACACAAAGGGAGGGGGAAAGACTGTGATGTAGCAAGGACGGGAAACTGAAAGAAAAGACGCCCGGGCTACGCCTCACGGCAAAGGCTATGATGTTATTGGCAATGGCAAACAACCGGGCGGCGGCGCACCGCGCATCGCGACATCAAGGCATTGGTCGGCCCCCAAAGGAAAAAGCCTGCCTTCCTTCAGGCCATTCAGCTGAGCTCCAAGCCTGTTTAGCGCCCCGCGGACTGGGCAGAGGATCGATTCTGGGTCGGTATCCATCGACATCATATCCTGCGCTCGGTCTGCAGGGGGCTCCAAGGCGACCCGAACGGTCGGAGAGTTTTTGTGGGAAAAAAAGGAAACATGCAGGAGCGGCATGACCTCGAATCATGGCGGGAGGGTAGAAGAAGAAGCAACTTACGGAACGACGGAGTCGGCGGTGGCCCGTAATTGTGCGTGGCTCCCTGTCGACCACCAGCAGATGCAGCGCCGCCACCGCCTGAAGCAGCAGAAGGAGTGCCGCTGCCGTCGCCGCCGCCGCCGGGGGTGGATGCCTGGGCAGTGGTGTTGACGTTGGCGGCCGCCGCCTTGCTGGACATTGGTGCTTCTTCCTGTCCGTCTGCCTGCCTGCCTGCCGCTGCTTCTCTCCTTTGCTGTATCTTTGGAGAAGGGGGGGGAAGTGGGTTCTGTTGGTTCCTGGGTCAGACAAAGACGCGAGCTGCTGTCACGATGGATGGTCGCATATGCCACGCACACCTTTCCCTAGCTGCATGTAACGCCGTTTCGTTTCCAGTCCCGCTGGAGATGAATCACAATAAAACCAAACAAAACAGAAGGAGAGGATGAGGATGAGGATGAGGATGAGGATAGCAGGAAAAGGGGACGACGGCCTGGTGCTAATGGCGCCCGAAGCGGGCGGGATTTTGACGGCAATTGGGACGTCGCAGTCCCGTCCATCTGCCGATCCGCCTTGTGGCAGGGGTCGATGCCGTCTCAAGTCGTTTCGCTCCCCTACGGGTTTCCTTGGTCGTCCAAGGCGGGATTATTTGTGAAACCAGACCGGGCCGACAATGGACGGGGTAGATGCTCTCATCCATTTCAATCACACCAAAGATTTGCCTTTACACATGGAAGCCCGACATGGGAACCAACGAATGCAGATTGGTTGGGTATAAGTCAATTGGCACGCACACGATTATCTGATATATAGTGTACTAGCCAATTCCAAGGGATATCCTCCTCGTCGCCACGAGATTGCCGCATTAGAAATAGCAAACTGAAACAAATCACAACAAGAGGCAGCAGCCCATTGCCCTGCGCTTACTTCTTCTCGATGGGAACCTCGCGGACGGGGTCGACGCGCTCGGCGTGCTCGGCTTCGATGTCCGCCTGCTTGGAGTTGTCGGTGACACCGAAGAGCTCGTCCATCTTCTCCAGGGAAAGACCCTTGGTCTCGGGGATGAAGAAGAAGACGAAGACACCCATGAGGAAGTTGAAGGTGCCGAACATGAAGAACATGCCGTAGCCGGCCTGGCCCATGGTGGCCTGCATGGTGAGAACAGCTGCGAGTTGTTAGCCTTGATTGCTCTGCAATACATCTATTGATATAGAAACTTACTTCGGGCGACGATGAAGTTGAACAGCCACTGGGTGGCGGCACCGAGGGAGACGTTGAGGGCACGGAGACGTGCAGTGGGAATCTCGGAGATGAGAATCCAGCAGCAAGGGCCCCAACCGAACTGGAAAATACTGTTGCCGCAGGTTAGCGATTGTTCGATTGTCAGTTCAAACAAGAATGATAACTTACGCGGCCCAGATGAAGATGCAGCTGATGGCGACGTATCCAAAGGGAGTGACGGGCTCGCCAGCGATGGGGGGCTGGACACGGCCGTAGATTCCGACAATGTACATGACGATACCCATGGCAGCGCTGGTGTACAGGAGAGACAGACGACGGCCGATGGAGTCGGCAACGAAGAGCAGGAAGAGGACAATGCCGACGGTCTTGACAACACCGTAGATACCGGTGGCAAAGAGGCCGGCCTCGGCACCAGACATGCCCAGGTTTCGGAAGATCTGGGGAGCGTAGTAGTTCTGTAATCGATGGGTCAGTTTCCGCTCGGCACAAAAACCAAAAGCAATGCTGGGGCAAACTCACAATGGCGTTGACACCGGTCATCTGCTGGCAGACCATGAGCAGAACGGAAATGATGGCACGCTTGCGGTTGCCGGGGACGGTCCACATCTCCTTCATGAGGGTGCCGAAGGTGGCATCGCCAGTCAGGCGGCGCTCCGTCTCAAGCTGCTCGGCCATCTCGTTGACCTCGTTCTGGACGTACTCGCCGTCGGCCGGGAGGCCACGGGTGCGGGCCAGGATGACGGTGGCGCGCTCCCAGTCGTCCTTGCGGGCGCACCAACGGGGGGACTCGGGGGCGAAGAACATGCCGGCGATGAGCAGGACGGCGGGGAGTGCCTGGAGGGCAAGAGGGATGATGAAGACGGAGTTGCCGGTGACGTTGAGCAGGCAGCCGTAGTTGACCCAGAAGGCCAGCATAATACCGACGACGATGAAGAGCTGGTAGATGGCGGTCAGGCCACCGCGGATGGCACGCGGGGCGCTCTCGGAGACGTAGAGAGGCACGAGGGTGGAGGCGGCACCGACACCGAGACCAGCGACGAAGCGGCCGACGTACATCATGGGGAGGCTACCGTCGGCGGCCGAGGCGGCCTGCAGAATGACGCCGAGGAGGGCGAGGAAACCAGTGGCGATGAGACAGAAGCGGCGGCCGAAGCGGTCGGCGGCCCAGCCAGTGACGAAGCAGGCGGCGAAACAACCGGCCTGGAGGGTAGAGACGATGTTCTGGTCCAGGGTGACGTGGGGCTGGCCGAAGTAGCCGTACTGCCTCTGGGTGGCCTCCATGGCGAGGATGCCGCCGATGGCACCCGTCTCCCAGCCGAAGAGCATACCACCCCAGCAGGCGGAGAAGACGAGGTTGAAGACACGCCAGTTGTAGATCTCATCGGGATCCTCCTTCATGGCATCGTTGCGCACGATGGCGCGAAGGACCTTGGCGGTGGTCTTACCCATGGTGACGGTTGCGTGGGGGTGAAGTGATTACAATCCTTTTGTTGGTGAAACAAGAGATTGATCTGGCGATCCCGTCCACTAGATTGGATGTTAGTAAAAGTTTTCCTTGATGAAAATATGCTGGCGTGTATGATGGTCGCAGTGAGATGTGAAGGGGAGACGCGGTGCAAGATTGCGTGATATGAGGCCTGTGATAGTAGCTCTGCTGGATGGAGACGTACAAGATTGAAGATAGGCCGTCGAGGAAGAGGGGGAGGCGAATACCCAAAGGAAGAGGCTTGAGGTCGGATGTAACAAGGAGAGAAAAGATCGAGACAGGAGGGAGGGAGGAGGAGTATAATATATGCAAATGGATAGATGGCGATGGGGGGGACTGGGGTTGCTTGATGCCTCGTGCTGGGGAAATCGGGCGCTCGGTTCATCAACGACCTAGCATGCATAGGCCCGCATGGGGTTGCCCGAGGAAAAAAGAGTGTGTGTGAGCGTGTGAACAAAACCGCAGATAAAGAAAAGCCAGTGATGATCCCATGCTAGTCCAGTAGACAGACGTTGGAGCTACCGAGCCCCCCCTCTCCCCAGGCTCGCCCCAGAGCCGACCCCAGAGACCCAGCGCCCGGAACAGCCTAGTCGTGCTACCCCAGCCTATCCTTCTCGCTTCCATACCCCATGCTTTTGTGTGTGTGCCGTTTCTTTTTTTTTCTTTTTTCTTTTTCTTTTTATTGCTTGGAGCGGGGGAAAGAAGCAAACGGGATCTGGGCCGATGCACCCACGCCCCCCCCCCCCTTGTCAAGAATTTCCCCAGCACAAATTCACACGATGAGCCGGACTACACACCATGGCAGGACGGATCACGCGTCCCCGGGACGAGATTTGGCCGTCAATGACATACGGCGGGTGTTGGTCGGCGCTGGCGGCGAGGCCAAGTTGACTCGACGTCAGAGAAGAGGAAAGAAAGCGTGGGAACGGTCAAGCTTGGTGTCTTGGCCTTGGTACGCGTCCGGTACTGTGCAGTACCGTGGAACTGCAAAAATGTTATCTTTGAGTGGTTACAGTCACTATATTGCTGCATGGCCACATCATTGCTACATACATTTGCAGCTTAAGTACCAGCAAGGATCGGCTTTATCCAAAGTCTTCCCCTCAACACAACCACTCCGCCAAATCAAAGGGATCTTCGGGGCTCAGGCTTGGTTCCCCCCCCCTCCTTTCCCCTCCGTGATTCCCCAGACGGCCCAAGATCCCCATTGCAACATATCCATGAATTGCATTGAGGAAAATCGTTTCATTGCTCGTGACTGGGGGCTCTCCTACCCCAGGTGGCATCGCTGTGGAGGCACTAGGGAAAATGACCTGAGGCGCCCGAAACGAGGGAAAGGGGTGGGGTGTGGGTGGGAGGGAGGGAGGGACGCGGAGAGCCCGTGGGGATGATCCATTCTCTCCACAGAGAGCAGGCTTGGGGGGAATGAGTCGAGAATGAAGTTGGATGGCTGGATCAATGGGTGAATAGATTACCCAGGTGGAGTCAGGCCAGCCCATAACCGTCGGGACGCAAAACACCATCAAAGAAACCACATACAGTAAAGAACCTCGAAATCAGCGGCTGTGACTGGTGGGAGCTCGTGGCCGCACGCCTGCCTCCCAGAAACGGGCTGGTCTTCGCCAATGCTGCCAAGGCCGCCTCCTCCTCCCCCACAAGCGCTCTGCCGTACCGCCATCTTCACGCCGCCCGTCTTGCCCGGAGGAACCAGATCCCACGAATGGGAGGCTCACGCTTGTATGCCCGTAGCGTGCCATGGCAACGGCATGGTCCGCACAGGCCGCCCTCCGCCCCGTCACGTCCTTCCAATCAAGCGTCTTCATCTGGCCACCGCACGCAGCAGAACAGGCAAGGCAGGCCCGGGGGCCAAGCCGTCTACCTACGCAAATGCAAGCTCCCAGCTGAAGCTTTTCCTATCAAATCCGTCGAGTGGTGACGGAGCAGCTCCAAGCGACGGGCCGGGAGCTTGACCTCAAATTGGCCTACTTTTAAAGTTTTGGCCGTCTAGGCATCCCCACCGTATCCCACACTTCCCACACTTCCCGCATCACTGCACCGCTTTGTTCCTTTACCGTCGACTAATGTAAAGAAAAGGCCAGACTTCAATGCTTCTATGTGCACCCATTCTGGCATTCTACTGTAACCCAACAAGTGGGCTAGTGGACACGGAATTGTGCTTTAAATCCGATAAGCATATCCTCGACACTCCTATCAATTAAGCTTAAATCAAAGCACGGCTTTGGCACTCTATCCTGTGCAGATACACGGGCAGAGAAGCGGATTAGGTTTGGGTTTGATTTCCATTTCTGATATTTGATTTTCTTGATACTGCAAGTTTGGTCAAATTTCCTGCAGTTTGTTTGATATCTCAGCTGGTCTAGAAGGGTCTGGGCACGCGGTTCCCATCAATTAAAGACTACGATTCTCGTTTCACCCCGTTTCAGCATTGATTGTCCTCATTTCACCTCATTTCTACACAGAAATCACCGGCGTCCGTCTTCAAATTACCTTATTCAGCACTCCCGCCATAGCTCTTCTTCCCCCGCAAGGCTCACCGGTGAGCCGACGGGAGCTCTGGCCACGTGGATCCATGTCATAAACATCTCTTCTCGGGTCCCCTCGCCTTTCTTGCGTGACGTTGGTTCCCCTGACCGAGGTGAAACCCCCCAGCAACCCGAGTTCGACCTTGTCGTCCTCGTGGTATGCTCGGCCTTGGTTTCCCGCTGCTGCATGACAACTCGCCAAGCCCGTTCGTGGTACCGGGTGCCAGGCGTGCCACCATCACCCCCTGCTCTCATTGGCGGGATTTGGCGTGTCTGGGGGGAAAGGCGTGTAGTACTATGCCGCAGCTCCGGCAATGTGATTGACGGGAAATTCGTCCATGAACGAACCTCCTCACCCTTGACCCTCGCCATGGCGCCCTTTAGCTTACACGCCCCCCCCCCCCTTTTCCCATTTTCGGGGGAACGGACATGATCGGTATCAAGCCACCACGCCTAGCCTCAGCGTAGCCGCATGCCTGTCCTTGGACGACTTGGTACAGTAATTGCGATGTTGGGTCTCAAAAGGCAGGAATTATGTGAGGTTGCCGGCTGGCTAATCGCCGGAATCTCACCGTCTTGAAAATCAAACCAGCTCATCGTGACGCGGCAGTCGCCCACACCATCACGCACATACATTGTATAGAACACGCAATCCGATCCATCATGCTGCGCGTCTCGTCCATCTCGAATCCACCAGTGAACCCTCGTCCCTGGCCACTACTGCACCGACTGGCGTCGGCAAAATGCCCTAGCTCATGCAGCCGCTTATGCAAACCGCTCAACACCTTGCTGCGCGGTGCATCATCACCGGTAGCCTCAGCGCGCCTTGATCTAGATCAGGTAAGATTGTACGCAACATCCTGTAATAGTAGCTTGACGATACCCGAATGGCCGGATAGAGGCCACACCCATTCCATCCCATGGCACCTTTCCCCCCGATCGGTCAGGGCCGAGTACCTGAAGCACTACTGTAGGCTCACCCGACTAGAATCACGTCCACACGCCTTCCTCAATATCTCTCTGCTCTTGCGTGGGTTCTAGACCCTCTTTCGTGGGTAATGATGAATTTCTCCGTCTTATGCAGTTTGGCCACTTCGGTGAATTCATTCGATAGACTATGCTGAAGTGAGTACATGAACACATGCGCCCTACATCACAACCATGCGAGCAACGGCTTTACGCATCATTACCCATCTCGGAGGCGAGCCAAGACGGAACAACTGGTAATGCGTTCCAACCATCGAGATAGGTCTCTTTGGCCACTCCTTGGCCCGAAGGCTTTGCGTATATGCCAGATACGTACCAGACCGTCTCCCCCTTGGCGATTGTGTGCTGTAGCGTGGGGATCGTCGTCCGGGCCTCCACCAGATTCGAGTTGGGCTCCCCATTCACTAGCATCGCCCGCCGCCCGCTCTGCGGCTCCAGTGCCTTGATCCCTACGGCACCTTTGGACACTGCAAAAGCTCCGGTGTGGCCATCCGCCCATCCGGCAGGCGTCTGCAGATCGTAGTTCCCAATCAGCTTGGGCGATGTGCCCTCGCACCTCTTCTCGTCGTAAAGCTCCAAGCTACGCCCGGATACCGAGTCCACGTTGCGGATCGCGAAACACCCGTCCGCAGTCATCACCTCACGCCCGCTCTTGACTTGGTGCACTCGCAGGTGCCAATTCGGTGTCGCCTCCTCTGGCGGGATCAAGAAGGTCTTGACCGTAACATCCGGGAATGGTCGCCAGATGGACACCAACACCGGCTTCTCCTCCCGATACTCAATCGCCGCATACTCGCAAAGCCTCCTCGTCTTCCAATACTCGCCACCGTCATCGGACAGGCCAAGCTGGGACGCCAGCGAGTATTGTTCTAGTGAGAACAAGCCCGGCGGCACGGAGTAGCCATAGGCACTGGAGTAGGCAAACCCTCCATACTTTGCATGCGTTCCCTTCATTGGGTAACTGCAGGCCTGTCCGGAAGAAAGCAGCATGCAGTGACCACCTAGATAACTGATTTCATCTTTAGTATATGTTTCGCAAATTTCAACCGCGAACGATGCGACCCACCTCATAATATGGCCTGGATGCTTCAGTGCTTTGATTTTCGGGATGGCATCACCCGGCAGTTCTTCTTCGGAAGTCCAGAACGGATGGTTCTCTGACACAGCAAGGCAGACAAAGGCCAAACACGCCCAGTACTGTCTCGATGTCAGCAAAATATGCAACTTATCGCCTGCGAGACTCGACTTACAGGACTACCAGGGCTGTTGTAGTTTTCCGTCATCTGCAGGCTAATGAGCAGCGATCTCAGCGTCTTTCGGCCGAATCATATACTTACATACATGCTGGGATACGAATATCCAAGCGACAACGTACCACTCGAGGTCCAAATGTCGTGCTGCGTCTGCCACCAACGCAGGTTCCGTAGCACTACGCCCTTGACAATACCCCAAGTCAGGGGCGCAGGAAGCTCGACGTCGGCGTACGCCAAGGTGCTCCAAAAAGACACCATGGCGAATCGATAGCCCACGCTTCGGCCATAAGGGATGGCTCTGCCTTCGTCGTCATAGTAGTGTATCAGGTCCAGAGCCATTTGCTGTGCGCGCTTTTTGAACTCTGCCGCCCGCTCCGGGTCGTCCTTTCCGGCGAGCTTGGCGTACATGAGCTGCAGGATCTGGATTGCGAAGCTAGACGAGTAGTAGTCCATTTCTGTGACGTAGTGAGCTACTCGCGGTTGCTGTTTACCTTGCCGTCGGGTCTGTACTTACGATGGATGCCTTCCGGCCCGTCGTTTGACCACCCATCTCCGCGATAGAAGGTATCCAGGTGTTCAATGTCCTTTTCCAGTCGTTCCTGTGAGTATTTGCCGCCGTTTGCCTTGAGACCTAGATTGGCAAATACACGGAACCAAAGCCAGTTGGTATTGGGCATGCTGTCCACTGTCAGCCACCTTGCGGGTCTCTGTCAACACACGCTTGAACACACTTCTTCTCGTTGATTGAATTGCCAAGCCACGCCTCTACGTTCTGTCGCTCCTTGTCCGAGAAGCTGTTCCAGAAGGTCGGAGCTACCGCAAGAGCGAATCCTACCCAGGCCCGTCAGTTTCTCCAAATGTTGCGCCTGTCGTCCGACGTACCCAAAGGGCACATCTCCACCATCCTCTGGTCATTATCGCGAGGATACCCCCAGTACTCCGGGTTCTCCGGATCGGTACCCGACTTGATTCCTTGAATCCACCACTTCGTTCCGTGAAATTCTCCACCGCCGCCCAGGAGGCACGACAGACCCCACAGCGGACGGCAGATGCCCTCGACCTCGGCGGCAGTCTGGTCGAAGCGCACGGCAGTACCACCGGGGCACTTGACTCGCGCCTTCTGGGGCGAAAAGAAGGGTTCTAGGGGGTCGAGAACAGTCCGGAGGAGCTCCTGCACCGAGGCCCTGTCGGAGACGTTAACCTTGGAGAAGGGGTGGACATCGTCGTAGCCCAAGCAAAGACGCATGATGTCGTTCGTCACTTGGTAGATGTACTCTGAGAAATTAAATGTGACCCGAAACTCGGCTTATTGGATGGGTAGCTTGGGCGCGTCGTAGAAGTAGCTTGGCAAACGTTGGACGACAGCTCTTTTATACGTGGGCGCAGGATCCGCGTGCCCCCCAAGCTCGGGATCGATACTCCCCCCATCATCCCGGTTCAAAGCGCGTCAATCACCAGGTCCCAAGTGGGGGAACAGCTGGGTGTACCGTTACCACTTTTGGCTGGATGGGGTAGCTCGGGTTGGGGAGTCGTTGGGTCGTGCGAGGAGGGGGGAGGCGGGCAGATGTGGTGGAGGTGAGGGGCAGCATGCCACTCAACCTCCTAATCGTGGGGTAAATTCCACGATCTATTTTGGCTGTTCGGCTGAAGGACGAGGTCCGTCAGCGCCCCGGCTGGAGGGAAAGAACTGGACTCAGACACTCCTTCGTGTCGTTTCACAGACAATGTGGGCTTTCCGAGAAGTCAATATCAGTTTTATATCTATATTTTCCTCACTTATCAAACTGTGGAGATTATCTCGAGTTGTCCATCAAGGGGGCAATGACAGCGTACGTTGGTCCATGTACACCCAATCCCATTGAGGTCGAGATTCTAACTCATAGCGGTGCACCGTAGCTCCTATGGCCCGTAGAGGCACGGTTACATCACGTCTGCAATAAAATCCATAGTACTGTTAATATAAGAAGCCTCAAAATTTGACATGATCCTGCCTAACTCCATCGTGGGCATCATAATCCTCAGCTCTTGCAGCCTATAGGGTAGCAGATCCTACCGTACTCTATCCTAACAAACAGCTCACCTCCCCGGACTGAGAGGCCTGTTAAATCCTCCCTGGCGATTCATATACTGACGATATTCCGTCTTCTTCTCCTTATACACCGCTCCCACATTGTTCCCCACGACCTTCTTGCCCTTTGTCGAGTCAAACCCGCCGAACCCCATCATCGCCTGCATCGCGGCCACGTCGTCGTCCACGGCCACCTCGACATCGTCATCGTCTTCGGCGGCGCTGTGATCCTCTTCCATGGCTGTATCGGCGTTGCGCTTCTCGTCGCGGTCGCTGTGGTCGTGCCGAGGCGACTCACTTCGTGTAGGGTTGCTGACCTTGAATGACATGTTGGTTGGCTTCTTGTCCGTCCGTGAGCGCGTAGGTAAGTTGGAATCGGCGCGCGATGCTCTAGCCAACTTGCCAGCATCGGGAGATGCGGAGCGGCGAGGATCGCGGTGGCTTCGGTGGGATCCTGTCATGCCCGTTAATCAAGCGCTTTGCAACCATGTATAACAAATTAACTTACCTCTTGTATCCCCCCTGTCCCCATCAGAATCATTCAAACGATTGCGGCGATCGTCTCCATCGAAGCGATCTGGTCCTTTTCGTTCCCTCTCCCTTCTATCATCGCGGTCTCGAGGGCCACGATTCCTATCCGAGTCCCGATCTCGTGGCCCTTTGCGAGGCGACTTGGAACGATCCCTATGGTCTCGCCTATTGTAATCTCGATCTCGGTCTCGTGTTACATCGTCGTACTTGTCCCTAGGCCTGTCTCTCTCTCGGTCTCGTGATCTGTCTCGATACCGGCCCTTTGGATGCGAATCGCGATCTTGGCCTCGAGCTGCATTTCGGTCGCGCGCGTCGGACTCATCCCGCCGACCAAAGTCGCCTCTCCGACGATCATCTGGTCGGCGATTTCGCCATGGATCACTCATTGTCTGTCCGTGAGCGAAGCGCCGTAGGGTAGAATGTTCAGTGGTGCAGGTTGACAGATTTCTAGTGGAGGTTCTGGTAAGGCTGATCGCCTATCTGATGATGTTTGTGGCTGGTGACGCAATCTGGTGGCTGGTGTGTCTGCGATTGGTAGAAGCTTAGCTCATGGGAGCTCGAGCTCAGCCTTACCGCCCCCACCAGCTCCAACGTGTTCACAGCCGCTCCTATTGTCGCCTGGGGCAAGTATAGCTTCCGAAACACATCACCAGCAGCCTCGACCATGGCTAGACTTGCGCTGTTGCTCCAGGTGGTGGCATTGGTGCTGGGCGCAAATGCGGCCGGCGGCAAGTCTGAAACTGCCGACGAAATCAGCCGCTTGAATAACCAAAGTCTGCTATGGGGACCGTACAAGCCGAATCTGTACTTCGGTGTACGGCCGCGGGTGCCTCACGGGCTCTGGACGGGCCTCATGTGGTCCAAGGTCGACGACTATGTTGATGCTCGAGATGGTAAGGTCTCGTTGTGCTTCGTCGACCTCTTGCTCCAGAGACTAATGTCCAATTCCTAGGCTTTCGCTACACCTGCGAGCAGGGTGACAGCATGCACGGATACGGCTGGGACGAATACGATGCACGAGTTGGGGGAGTCCAAACGTTTCATGATGAGAAGAACAAGATTGATATCACGACCTCATTCATCAAGATACCTGGCGGCAAGCATGGGGGCAGCTGGGCTGCTCGGATTAAAGGCGAGCTGCGGGACGATGCGCCGCCGGATACCAAGTTCATGCTATTCTACTACGTTGTTCAGGAGGGAGCCGGGGGGGTTGCGCCGCAAGGCAAGGGGACGAAGTTTGGTTTCGAGGGCGATGTCACATTCAAAGGGACATCACAAACCCTGGGAGACTACACGCTCCTTGTCACCAAGGGCGAGGGCGAGCATCCAACCAGCGATCATTATCTAAACTCACTTCGAAGGGGCGATACCACCCTTGTGCAAAGTGGAAAGTATGCGGACGATGTGGCGTGGCAGGGTCAGCAGGTCGTGTACGGCCAGCTCCAAGAGGCCGTTGCTTACATTCAGAAGAACTTTCCCGCTGATGGTTTGCCGCCAGCCTGGCAGGTCTATAGGGTGGACCATAAACCTGGTGAAGGCAACGTCCATGTCGTGGAAAAGTCCTTCGAGGGCTCATTTGAGTTTGATGTTCTCTTCTCCTCGGGGTCGGCCAACGCGCCCATCACTTCAGAAGACGTCACCCACGAACTCACGTCCAGATCCAAGTCTTTCAGCGAGCGCTTCTCTCAGGTCTTCGACCTCAAAACGCCCTACAAAGGCGAGGAATACCAAACATTCGGCAAGAGCATGTTCTCCAATCTACTTGGCGGCATCGGCTATTTTTCTGGTCATCAGCTCATTGACCGTTCCTACGCCACAGAGTACGACGAAGACACCGAAGGCTTCTGGATAGAGGCTGCCGAGGCGAGAGCCAGGAAGGCGCAGAAGCTGGAAGGCCCCTATGAGCTCTTCACAAGCGTCCCATCGCGTCCTTTCTTCCCTCGAGGGTTCTTGTGGGACGAAGGGTTCCACCTGATACCGATTGCGGAGTGGGACTTGGACGTTGCTCTGGAAATTGTCGGGAGTTGGTACAGCACGATGGACGAGGATGGCTGGATCCCCCGTGAGCAGATCCTTGGGCCCGAAGCACGAAGTAGGGTTCCAGAAGAGTTTCAAGTCCAGTATCCCCACTACGCCAACCCTCCGACACTCTTCCTCATCATCGAGGGATTCATGAAGCAACTGAGACAATCCAAGGAGGCGGGCATCAAGGTCGAGACCGGTTCGCTCTATAATGCACATGTCGAAAACCCTGAGATTGGCGAAGAGTTCGTCCGTAAGATATATCCCCTTCTCAAACGGCAATATGACTGGTTTCGCAAAACACAGCGTGGCGATATCAGGTCGTACGACCGAGAAGCCTTCTCGACCAAGGAGGCATATAGATGGAGAGGACGTACGGAGACGCATGTCTTGCCCAGTGGTCTTGATGACTACCCCCGACCGCAACCCCCCCATCCTGGCGAGCTGCACGTGGACCTCATGTCCTGGGTTGGCTTCATGTCGAAGTCCCTGATGAATATTGCAGATGATTTAGGTCTATCAGACGACGTGGCCGATCTGAAGAAAAATCTCATCGCCATCGAGCACAACCTAAACGACCTACACTGGTCCGAAAAAGAGGGCACCTACTGCGACGCCACCATCGACGATTTTGAGGAACACACACTAGTTTGCCACAAAGGATACGTGTCTCTGTCTCCCTTCTTCCTCGGCTTGATGAAGCTGGACGATCCAAAATTGGGCAAGACCCTCGACTTGATCGGCGACGAGGACCTTCTCTTCAGCCCTCATGGTATTCGCAGCCTGAGTAAACAAGACCCACTGTATGAGACTGGCGAAAACTACTGGCGTAGTCCCGTCTGGATGCCCATCAACTACCTCATCCTTACGGAGCTCCATGTAAGTCAACACCTTTTCCTAAACGATAGTAAATCTCCAGAAGCGGAAAAATGTACTGATCCCGCATTTTTATTTATTTAGAATGTCGCGACGCATAGTGGCCCACATCAAGCCAGGGCTAGAGACCTCTACTCGCGACTTCGCAAGAATCTTGTCGACACCGTATTCAAAAGCTGGAAGGAGACCGGATTCGCGTGGGAGCAGTACCATCCTGAAACAGGGGCAGGACAGCGCACGCAACACTTCACAGGATGGACAAGTCTAGTAGTCAAGATCATGGCGATGGAGGATCTCGCCGAGACGACCGCGAAAGATGAGCTGTGATGCAGACGTAGAAGCACATAAATGGGATTCTACATGCTTGATGGGCCGATGGACGGAGTGAAGTAGCTCGGAGAGCCCGCTCGAGATGGCCACTTTGCCATGACCCTATCGTAGGTTCCTGGTTGACATGCAATGTGCAAAAGTTCTTTGACACTCATGATCTGCACATCGGAGGCCCCGAACTAAGGTTCTCCGCCATGATGACTGAGAATTGAAACAAAACGAGATAAAGCCCATAGGGCTGGGCCTAGTCGGTCCCCACTATCGGATGTCGTGAGCCTAGCCGATATCAAAAGGCGGCCCCTCCCGATGTAAGAAAACCGACCGTCTGCCTTGTTAGGCTGACCGACGGAAATGAGTTATGTAAGGGTATTGCTCCGAGCAGGCGGCTGCAGAGGCGGATCAAGAAAAAATGTTGTACGTCGGGGGGGTGCATTCAACAAGACAACAAGAGTGGCTTTGCAGAGCATATTTTGCGTTCCACAGGGCAGTCCTGGGATCATCCCAAATACAGAGGATTTCTCCGCTACGATGGGGTTTTGCGTAATATTACCGTGTTTGGATGTTCCGCCGAGGGGACGGGAAGCCTTATGAGATGGCAGATCCTAAAGTTGAAACAACACATGGCAAACAGCAGGGGCGGGGGCAGACTAACCCACCTCCCCGAGAGGAGGCGAAGCGAGCCGCAACGGCGCGGTTCTAGGCAACGAGGCTCGGACACCATCTCGAAACATCGGGCGGGAGCGGAGGCGGGCACGGCGGGAGGGAACCAATCCAAAAATGTAAACAAAGGCCATGTGAATACCCGAAGGTTGAACGCACGTGGCAGCTTGGGGGAGCCAGGGGTCGACTGATCGAGGAGCCAGTACCAGGTTGCCGGCCGGTGCGCCAGAGGCTGTGAAAGGATGCGTACGGGCGTGTGTGCAAGTGCCAAATTGATGGTTGCACAAGAATAACCAGAGTTTAGGTAGCTAACACAGTCGTACTGACCCGGTTCTCTGGCCCGGAAGCAGGTAGGTTGGAGATTCGATGCACCCAGTATCCGGCGCCGATAGGCTAGCCCGATAACGCCTCAATAAGACGACGGCCGCTGCGGGCGCTTCTCATGCAGCCTTGTCGGCATGCCTCGTGTTTGGCTTGAGCACCATGACTTATTTGGTTTCGCCGCGATTGGACCGGCCGCATCTTGAAGCTGGTCAAGGGGCAAAGCTCCATCGTCGGCTAGCTTAACCATGACATTGATGTACTGAAGCTAAGCACCCTGCACATGTTAAAATGATCAACACCAATGAGAGAGACTTGAAGGCGAAGTGGAAATGAGCCTCAACAGCTAGGTGGGATGGATATGCTGAGCAATGGTCCGGATAGAAAGCTTGGGGTTGCCGGAATGAGCACTCTTACTCCAAGGGGCAGGGTATCATCTGATCCGAGCAGCTGTCACCTACTCGGCAAGGCTCACAGATACAACCCCAATGATCTAGACACAGATATGCGCCGATGGCCCGTCTATCCACACCCACCTTTGGGTCTAGGTGACAACCACCGGCCAATGTGGTAACTACCAAATTGGTGGTGCGACGCCCATGTGCTTCTTGCCATGTGGGAAAATCGTCGACTTGGGACTGCTCACTCACACCTGGTTCCACAAAACAAGCATGACGTTCGTCCAACTCTTTTGACCATTGTGGCAGTGCTTTCTGTGGTGACCCTGCTGTGCTGGAGATGCCTGCAGGTCATCATTTAGGACATGTGCCCAAGGGAACGCCAAACGCGCGGATCGGAACCAATGAGAAGCCAGAGTGCTATTTTTGGTCAAACATGGCGCTTAGGAAAGGGGGAGCGAGCGCATTGGGCGTGGTGCCGGTTCTGTTGCGCTCTGATGGTGCATGGGCAAGGATGGGCATATCTTCAGGAGATGGGCCATCTACCAGTCAGAGGAAGTTTCCGCCCCGGCCGAAATAGCGTGGCAGCCCTGTCAAGCCATTTCTTCATGGTTGCATTCCGACTTTCCAGAAAGGCGGGCAAAAAGAAAAAAACAATTTTTCTGACCTGGGGCTAGGCATTACATTGCATGAAGGCGCGCTACCTTGCAGCACACCACGATCGCCATACGCGACGGGTGTATCGTTGATGCATGCTTAGAGCGAGGCCCTGCGTGCTGATGCGAGAACTTGCCGTACACAGCCAGCTTGCTAGCAATAGTGCCAGCCTTAGCGAGCGCGTGGCTGCAAGGAACGGACTGCATTAAAACATCGTTGTGCGTGCGGCTGCAGAGTCGGGGCGACTATCGGGGCATCACGAGAAGAACGGCTTGCGTCAAGACGAAGATGGCAAGGAACAGCCACAGGGGACGATTTGACGGGATTCGGAAACATATTGATTCAGAGAAACCGTAATTTGGCATGTCCAAAATCATGTCCGTTACCCGCTCTCAATGTGACCACAGATCCTGGCTGTACAGTATACGCACGTGAAGTGACTTCAACGCCAGCCCAAATAGCGGTCAGGGGAGAGTCGCAGGCGTGTCAGCCACGCGGATCTTTGATACCAACCTTCAGCCGATGTGACCATCAAAAATGATGTCGGAGATGAAGAACACGATCTGGTAAATGTAGGCAGTCAGTCCGCTAACGTTTATCGTGGGGCTGGGATGGGATTGACCGGCAAGGTCGCACCGCGTCGATGGGAAAGTAAAAGCTGCAAAGTCGTGTGAGGCGTAACGATAATATCCTCGTCGTAACAGCGTTGCGTAATATTCCTCAGCCTTGATTGCCTGTTTCACTACTGTATTTCGGTGCCTAGGGTGTCCAGGCAACCACTTTTTCCCTGCGGTCTTCGACAAAGTCGGAGTTTTGGAGTCGGTAGGCACTCACCGCTATCACCAGATGACTCAACTCGTAAGGAATGACTGAAGCATCTCCACTGAAATTGCGTATTCCCAATTCGGCCATCTGAGCCACATTCCAGTTAGCAATGACGATTCTTGGTGGTTACGGCCGTATTTCTGACAAATACAGTCTGCATATTATGGCGGACCAAATGCCCCAGCACCTAAGAGATGATGCTGCTTACCGAATGCCCACAGTATGGCTTACACCCACAGCGGTCAGCCACCTGCAAGTTTGCTCATACTGGAGTCTTGCAATTGAGTCGGCCGGTCGGATCCGGGAACTCGGACATTGCCGACGGTGAAGCCAAAGGTGCAACGTTTCATAAACATGCAGAGCTCGAAGGGCGTAGCAATGACAAACAATGTCAAAAGAAATCGAGGTCATTGTGATTGCCTGTTCGGGCAAATTGGGCAGCTCATGGAGGTGAGGCGATGCCGAACATTTCCGCAAGACGACAGTAACATGACAAGAAACCGGTGAGCTCGTCCACCGAAAGATAACACATTGCCATGTCTGGCATCTTGTACAATCTCATTACCGACGATGAAAGGCATGCTTGCTCGCCGAGCCGAGCTAGGATGACGAGCCGCAACATCCGTGCCACCAGCTTTGTGCGAGGTCATCCCATCCATCCCCAACACCCCAACCCTGGCACGTTCCCCCATGGGAAGGGCGTGTAAGAGGAAGTGGTGTGAAGACGGAAGATCGAGTGAAGGAATTTGAAATAGCTTGCTTCGTAATTACGAGTGACCAGGCAGGCCACCCAGAGGCAGCGGCGCCACTACCGTGTGTTCGTCTGGAGTTTAGAACAATGCCATGTGGCTACGAGGCTTCGAAGCAACGGTCATGATGGCCTGGGCGGGACGCCATCGCGTGGGGGTTCTAGTAGGCCAACGATTTAACGGAAACAGGTCGAATCTATCTCTATTTCATTTCTTAGTCAGTACTTCGACGTGCAACATCGAGTCGAGGGAAACATTGAATGATGCAGGGCGGCCGCAATAGTGCGTGTAAAGTATGCTTTTGGCCGTCAATGCCATTTTGGGATGCAGGAAGATCTTTGGGGGCGAAGCGTTGATTACCTGAGAGCGTTAGGCTAGGAAGATGCGGTTGCCTGATTTCGTGGCAGGAAAGAGCGCTGTAGGTCCCTTGGGAAGTACCTTAGCCACATCCCAACGTTGCATCTTGGCGCCTGCCAAATCGAAAGTGCTACCCATCGTACCTGCATCCTGTGCATTGCATTGCATTTTGCCTGGCAGCACCAGTATCTCTACAGTATGAAACAGCCTTCAACCTAATGCTATCACAATGCAGTACGCTGCAGTCTTTGTCATTGTCACCATTTGACCTCGAACAGGCTGCACAAGGCTGTAGGCGTGTATAAGGGAGCAAAGGTGGGACACCACGCTGTATTGCGGTTGTGCCGGACCTGCTCGTACTGTGCACACGACAGGCGCAGATTGAGGTTCGACCTGCTAGTTACGCCCACCCAGCAACATCACCAACCAAAATCCAGCTTCAAAAAACTTCCTCATCAGGCATTTCTCGGTGTTCCTTGTCCACTGAGGGGTGTCCCTCGACACGGATCCTTCCGCCCTGTCCGTTCCACCAAGATGATCCTACAAAAGTGCTTGTGTACAGCCCGGTAAGGCAGAGAACCCTGGTCTTACATGTCTATATACGAGGACCGCACAGCATGATACGCACTGTCTACTTCACGTACAACGGTTACCGTAGAACGATGCGGCACAGTGCAGCCGGCCCGGCTTTCGCTCCAAGCGAGGCAATGGGCAACTTGCAAGGCGCCAGAACGGAGACAAAAGACGAAGGGTCAATCGGGGTGCGTGATACCCCTGTCAGACAACCTCAATTCCTAAATTGGAACCGGTGCCATACCAAAGCGACCTTTTCGTGTTCGCTCATTGGTGAGCCATGGCTAAGTTCGGTTCATGCCCTACCAAGCCCTCGGCCAAGCCCATTCTCATCCGGCCCCCATTATGATTGCTGACATCCGGATGGAAGAGTTGTAGAAGGTATGGAAGGGCCCCAGGGGAATGGTAGCGTTGCATCCATTTCGCGACCCCCTGCATCTTTGCTCACCTGCAGCCTGCAGGCCATAGTACAGTCAACCCACGCCACAACCAAACCCACCACTCCAACCCACCCAACCTACGACTTACTGTAGTGACGCCTCTCACGCCCCCTAGCCCCCAGCCCTATGGCCCATGTCATGGCTCATCAGCCTCGTTGGCGAGAACCGGTAAGGCCTATCAGACCAAGGCACCAGGTGTTGGCAAAGAGACCCTGCTCGAAATACGTCTCCTGCATTATGACATGACCACCATGGCTTCTCTCCATGGGATTCTGATGACTTCGACAAGCCTTATATAAAGGTCTCTCTGTTTCCTCTCAACAATCGAATCCATCATCACCATCGACACCCACACAATCATCTCTCACAACTACTCTACAACCACTCCAAGTAACATCCAACCACCTTCAAACAACCCAAGCCTCACCGATCACCTCTTCATTAGCATCTTGCTGCCTCAAGCTTACATTTTTTCCCATCCAAACCCATCCCACGATACTCATTAAAAATGGCTGCTTTCTCTCTTGACTTTGCCCCCACCTCCTTCGACTTCGGTCGCTCGGGCTACAACAAGGACGGCGACGAGGAGAAGGGCAACAAGGGCCGCTCCGGATATAACAAGGACGGCGATGACGAGTCTGGCAAGAACAAGGGCCGCTCCGGCTACAACAAGACCGGCGAGGACGGCGGTTCCAAAGACAACAAAGGCCGCTCTGGCTACAACTAAGCCCTGCTCGATCCACTTTCGACTACCAACATGACAATGGCATTGCATTGGGCGGAGTTTGACTCATCATTTCGATTATTTTGTACACCAGCATAGATGGACGGGCAACGGCATAGCATGGCACTGCACGAAACGCATTCATGGCATAGCATTGGGTTGGCGCACATGGGGCAGCTGGTATCACAGCACGGCTGCCTTTCAAAAGATGGTTGACGGTTATGGAATAGGAAAGGGGGATAGACGGGTTTCTTTTGTCCTCACTACACTGGACCTTCTTGTTCACACAAGCCTACACTCGTTTGATGCATGGTCGGAGTTGGGATTGAAGCATTTATACATCATATAGACTTAGACACAGATCGCAAGCTCAACTTCATAGATATTTCCTAAATTCAACTCTTTACTTTCCCACACAAAATCTGAGCAAGAAATCAGCGACGGTGCGTTCAAAGACCCGTGGAGTCAGAGTTGGAACTTACTTCTCGAAGACAACCCCAAGCACATCTTCGACATCCCCAGCCTCACCTTTGCCTGTAATACGGGCCAGACAGTCTGCCGCGTATCGTAGATGTTCGGCCGCGAGTAGAGGGTCCGCATCGTGGACTTCTGCTGTTGCCTGAGCCTCGGCCATGAAGTCCTCTAGATGCTCTCTGCACTGCGTCAGAAGCTGCCTCTGCCGTGCTGTGACGCCGAGTAAGTCTTGCAGGTCCGCCGGCATTTCCGTAAGCCTCGTGAACGTCTCAGCCACGCTGCTGACAAGTCGCTGGATGCCCCCTGGGTCGTCACGGCAAGTTGCGGAGTGGGTCTGCAGCGCCTGCTTACATGATATCGACATGACATCGACGTCGGCAAACTTCGGGTGTCTTCTTGCCAGCTCTTGTCGGAAGGCTTTCAATAAGCCATCGAATGTGTCTCGATCGACAGCATCCAGCTTGTTGATAACGATGAGGCAGGATTTGGAATCGGATGCAATTGTCAGCGTCTCCTCATCGTACCGGATCTGCGGGCCGCCTAGCCCACTTTCCACCGATGCAAGCACTATAACCACATCAGATTCGACTGCTTTCTGTCGCGCTCTCCGGATTCCCTCTTTCTCGACGGGACCTAGAGGCTCATCAATTCCCGATGACTCAGAACGAAAGCCGGCAGTATCTGCAAATGAGCAGAGGTAGCCTCGAATATCAAGGGTCGCTTCAACAATGTCGCGCGTTGTACCGGCTTCGCCTGAAACGATTGAAGCTTCGCGCCCGACAATGAGATTCATGAGGGAGCTTTTGCCTACGTTTGGCGGGCCAAGTAAAGCAATGCGTATCCCATTTCGGAGTAGCTCGTTTTTCTGGCTGCCTTGTTCGTGCAAATGAATGCGTTGCAGCATGTCTGAGATGATTGATGCCACGTTCTGCAAAAGCTCCGCTTGCGATTCGTCGAAGTGTTGATCCTCGGAGAAGTCAATCAGCGCCTCGATCTCGCCACGAGCAAGCAGCAATTGTTGCCGCCATCCATCATAGGTGCGTCCCAAGAAACCAGAATTGCCACGCACTGCCGCTCGGCGTTGTTGCTCTGTTTCAGCAGCAAGCACCTCACTCAGAGACTCAATTTGGGCTAGATCCAATCGACCATTGATGAACGCCCGCTTGGTGAACTCTCCAGGCTCAGCGTACCGAACCAGGTGTTTCGTGACCCCCCTGGGAACGGCTGCGAGAACCGCCTTCACGGTTGCAGTGCCGCCATGAATGTGGAGCTCAAGGACATCTTCGCCGGTGACCGTTCTTGGTGCAGGGAAATAGAGCACGATGGCTTCGTGGTCCAGGATGGGTGGTTCAGCACCCACTACCGTGGAGTCGAACAGCGAACGGACTGTCGCGTGCCTAGGCTTTGGCAAGCTTTTTGACGGGCACAAGGATCTGTAGACCTAGCTTCCCGATCAGCGGTCATGCTGAATTGAGGTAACAGTTTCCCTGACTTCTAAGCACGAAGGGCCGGATATACGGATAACAGCAATGCCAGCCTGTCCTTGAGCCGTCGACAGGGCATAGATCGTGTCGCCCGTAGCGGCGAAGCCCGATATATAACTACCCTCAGGGAATGACGAGGAATTCAAGGCCAGCTGTCTCCTAGGAGCGTTGCCAAGCCATCGTGCCGGATTCGTAAAGCATTGGCAAGCCGCTAATTGGGGGTCTCGCGCTCTCACAGACAAAGATGCATGAAATGCTCTGCGGCGGAGAATACGCCACAGCATCGACGAAGATGATGCTTCTCAAGCTCAATACATTGGTTCGAAGGATGGTGGTGAAATCGCAATTTCGACGAAACTGTCGCTGACAGCTCTTGGTGAGACGAGGACCAGGCTGCTATAGGTTGTAGATAGATACTTACTTCAATGCACTGCCCGCGGCAACAGGAGATGTTTCAATTGAAAGTAAGAAGTTGGCTATTAGGCTTTGACGTATAAGATCTGTTTTATGAATGAATGCGAAGGCGAAATCGGATGAGACACGATCCGAATGAGTGAGGTACCTACGTGTGACGGAATTTGGGGGAGCCAAAGTGCCTGAATCCGGACCTCGAGGTACCTAGGCCAATTCGGCAGGCGGTGACACGGATAATATTCGGTTAGGCACCACCCACCTTGTGCAGCACAGCTGGCGACGAAGCTTGAGCTGCCTGGCCAGGTTGGTCAGGTATCGTAATCGGCAGCGGGAGCACGTCTGCATCATCCAACACAACTCCCTACAAACGGCAAGCTCCCCAACCACGCACCACTTCGACCCTCGCGATTGCTAGCCATAGTATCTGAAGCGCTCGACGGATCAAGATGTTTCGAAACAATTACGATAACGATTCCGTCACATTGTATGCCTCGCTGCACTACTCAGCTTTCCCGCGCCTAGCTAACATGCCCCAGCTCGCCCCAAGGCCGAATATTCCAGATTGAATATGCCGCTGAGGCCGTCAAGCAAGGTTCCGTTGTTGTCGGTATTGCCAGCAAAACTCACGCAGTGCTCTGTGCCATCAAGGTATGTCGAATCTCTGCCGTGTAGCCAAGTTCATTACGCAGTTCAGACGCTGACAAGTGTATTGAAGCGAAACGCTGAAGAGCTGTCATCGTACCAGAAGAAGCTCTTCGCCATCGATGAACATGCCGGAATCGCCATTGCCGGCTTGACCTCCGACGCTCGTGTCCTTTCCAACTTCATGAAGCAACAATGTCTCGGCCACCGCTTAACCTACGGTCGCGCCATACCCGTTGGCTCCCTCGTCGGCATGATTGGAGAGAAGGCTCAGATCAACACCCAAGTATATGGCAAGCGACCATACGGTGTGGGTTTGCTGGTTGCCGGTGTGGATGAGCGCGGGCCGCACCTATTCGAGTTCCAGCCCTCAGGCATGACAGAGGAAATGGTGGCATTTGCTATCGGAGCACGAAGTCAAATGGCGAGGACATACCTGGAGCGACACATTGACTCATTTGCTGATGCTTCGAGGGAGGAGCTGGTCCAGCATGGATTGAAAGCCCTCAAGGAGAGTCTAGTTCAGGACAAGGAGCTTACGATCGAGAACACTTCAGTGGGAGTCGTTGGTATTACAGGAGACACAAAGAAGACAGTCGAGCCCTTCAAGCTTTTCGATGGGTTTGAGGTGAAGCAATGGATCGATAGCGTTGCGGAGGGTCAAGGCGGCGCCGACGCAGGCGAGGACGAGGGTGAGGACGAGGGGATGGAAGTGGACAGCTAGAGATCGATTAAGGGAGCATACACAATCCGGCGCGGAAGGCTAGATCATGTACAATTACAGACCGGCTTAGCACCAGGTCTAATGGGACTCACGATCTTGAAAGACGAAAATCAATATACCAATGAATGAAGATTGCCTTGTTCGATCTACTTGCGTCTATCAATCCATATAGGCATGTCTGCCCAAGAGAGCCCAAGTCCCGAAGAAAGCGTCCGTGGCATTCAGGCCGATGCAGAACTCATCCGAGATAACCGGCAACGAATTGAGATTGGTTTGCGCCTGAACCATCTATTGGCTACCCCACTGTAGCTTGTAAGTCGCCTCCGACACACGGTACTCTCGCAGAGCCTTGAGAGCACCCTCCGCAGTTGTGGCATGAACAAGGATGTCCTTGTTGGCGGATCGGACAAAGTCCTCCTCGACGGCCTTGTCCAGCCACTGAATGATGCCATCCCAGTAACCGTCTATGTTTAGTAGACAGATTCCCTTGCTGTGAATGCCGAGCTGGTTCCAAGTCGTCGTTTCGAAAATCTCCTCCATGGTGCCGTAGCCGCCACTCAGACCAATGAAGCCGCTTCCCGGTCCTCCGGCAAAGACCTCCTCGGCCATCAGCTTCTTGCGGGTGTGCATATCCTTGACAACGGTCGTACGGCCGTACGTCGACTCGTCTGGAACAACCTGGTTCGCGCTGGTGACAGTCTGGTAGGTGCCGTCCCGCTCATATTTGACGAGGGCTTCCGGGATGATTCCGTGGACAGACTCTGGGCCCTTGAGTCCGCAGAGAGTCTTTGCTACCTCGCCCATGAGCCCGACAGTGCCGCCGCCGTAGACTGCGCATAGTTAGTTTCCCGGAGCCATTGAGGATCGTCGTCTTCCTGCCACAGTGTATGTGACTCATGCCAAGATCGCCTGCTCACCTAAGTCGATGTCGTTCTCAGCCATAAGGGTGCCCAGCTGACGCGCCGCCTCCATGTGCTGGGGATTTTTTCCACCGCTGGCGCCACAGTAGACACAGATTTTGGTGCGCGGCGTGCCATTTCGAGCGCCTCCATTCTGCAAATCGCCAGCCATTTCGGGTTACGAAGGTGCTGTGGTGAAGGTTGCAGATGCTGTAGACTGAGCTAGACTGTGGACGGTGCGGGGCTTGGACCGGAATTGCTCTTGAGAAGTAAACAACCGTTGGGCTTGGCTTGGAAGGCGTCAAGGTACACAGATAGTTGACACAGGACAAAAATGAAGTGATGAGGCTAGGCGTGGCAAGACGTATTCCAATTGAGAGTCGGACCAGCTACGTTGCTGGTACCCGGAGAGTGAAACAAAAGAAGAATATACAGGAAGAGTGAGCCCAAGCCAAAGGCGGGCCTCAAGAAGTCCTTTATATTCACATCATGTAGAGTCAGAAGCGAGCGGGCCCGATCATAATAATATGGTCAACAAGCGGTTGCTCCGGGCGCAATTCACGGACTTAGTTCGCTGGCCCCAATGAACAGAAGCACGGCCAGTGGCGGTGGGACGGGCTTGATTCGCAGGATACATGACTGGCTCGTTGGTTTGCGGCCGGCCGAGTCACGTACTGGCCATATGGTCAGGAGGACACAATGAACACGTCCTGCGACTTCGCACGGCAGAGATGACGTTTACAGGTAGCGTTTCGCTCTCACCGACCACGGACCACCTACGACGGCCCAAGACATGGCATTGGTGTAAGCCGATAGCCTGCCGGAACAAGGATTGGCATCGTGCTGTGGCTCTGTCGGGTTGCAGCGCCAATCAACGGTTCATGCCCCTCATCGAATGGCATTTAACAGCCTGGCCCGTCCAACATGGTTAGCTCCTCGCAGCATAATGGAATGAATCGTGGGGTCGCAATCTTCAACACTCGATATCCTTGACAGCAGGAGGATGTCGTTGTGGCGTCCTGACTGATTGTCCCTCCTGGCAATCGCTATATGCTGGAGGGTTTGTCTCGCTTATCTGGTTCCCTCCTTTGACGCCAAAGTCGCAATTTGTGAGCGTAGAGCATGGAGAAATTTGCGTTTGTCGAATATGGCAAGTCGTGCTCGAGCAGCATCACTTTGAATCGCTGCGGTGGTGTAATTCACTTATACTATTTGTGCCACTGTACGAAGTGCTTCGGGAAGATTCAAGGCGTGTTACGGAGTAGTCGTGGCGGATTGGCGGCCGCTGATTCGTCACATATCGTCGAAGTTTCGCAATGCGTACGTGGGGTGGGGGGGGGGGCTGCTGAGCCCATTTCCTAGGTACTCGTGACGGGCTTCTGCGATGAATCGCCCCCGAAGTACCTGAGCCGATGCAAGCAAAGGCGCTATATCAGGGGTGCGAGTGTGTGGGGGGGAAAAGTACCTCGCCGCAACCCGTTATCCCTTATACAGGCAAGATACCTGTAGGCACTAATTGATGGCATGGGCAAGGTTCCGATTAGATTGTGGGAAGGTGCCATTTCGCACGGGTGGTACGGAGTAGCTACTTCTTAATTCCCACGTTTCAATCCTCAAACGTTGAATTTTCGACGTCGCTGGCTATCTGCACCTTTGCTGATCGCCCATAGACACGGGCAATCTTGTCGCGATGCCAACATCTTCAGCCGCGACTGGCGGGCCACCGCCGCCCGCCCAGCAACAGCCGGAACAAGCAGGAGGTGTAAGTATGGTGCCATCAAGCAGTCCCCTTCAACTGCCGGACGCTGTTCTCGAGACTGACGAGGCATTCTCTAGGGTATCACCTTCAACAAGATGCTCATGGGCGCGGCGGTGTACTTTGCCATCAACTGGGGCATTAGCTATGCGAACCGCAAAGATCAGACAGGTGTTTCCATTATCCATCCGGAGACGGGCGAGGCCGTCCGTGTGGCCCAACACACCGAGCAAATCCCACCCTTCCAGGTCCGGCCCAAGGAGCTTGACGAGGGGGCCAAATACTATGCTATCCCCAAGAAGGTCGCTCCGATCTGGCCCCAGGATAGCTACGTTGACATTGTTATCACGCTGTCACCCTCCTTCAACCCGACGCCGATCGATCAAGTTCCGGAAGAGTATGTTGTCCTTCAGGAGAAGAAGTTCCATATGAACAACTTTACCGACAAACGATCCATCGACACCACTTTTGCTGTCCCTCCGGCTGTGCAGAATAACGGCACTCTTTGGGGGCATTTTTACGTTGGCCTTACAGGCAGCAAACTGGACCCCCGTCGCCCAGGCTTCGATTCGGGCAAGGCATACCATTTTACCTGGCCTTTAACTCAGTACCTTCCCCTGAAGAAGGCCGCGAAGACAAGGAATCTGTTGGACAATTCGCCCGAACTTAGTGAAGAGCTTGAGGAAGAGCTGCCCAAGGGTCCTGTTATTGTTAGCCATTACCACCCCAATGCTACCCTTTCCTTCGTTCCTGGATTTGGTGTGGTGGACCCCAGTATTCTGTCTCCTCCGGTCAGGCAATTTCTCCGACTCGAAGCCACCGGTGCTCGAGACGGTACAGGCAAGAATGGCTGGTATTGTATGTGATTCAACCATGAGCAATAGTGCGTTTAGGGAGCCTCTCTAACGACCTTACAGATCCGGTTCTTTTCGTCAACACTTTCTGGCAGCTGACAACCCACATGATGGCCTTGAATGAGACGGTCAAGGAGCTCCCATTGCATATTGATCTTGGGAATTTGGCCAGCTGGCAATTTCAGACAATGGCTACAATTGAGGCCAACGCGAAGGAGTCTGCTCGCAAGGCAGCGTTTGGCCACTCTGTGCCTGGCGGAGGCGATGGAAGCGAAATCGAAATGATCAAGGAGGTTCTTCTGGACTCGAACCCTATCCTGCTAGGTATCACTGCCGTCGTCAGCGTCGCACATATGATCTTGGAGACCTTGGCATTTGGATCGGACATTGCCCATTACCGTAAGAAGAAGGATAACGTGGGTATTTCGGTACGGTCGATTTTGGCCAATGTCTTTATGCAGGCCATCATCTTCCTATACCTGTTGGACAACTCGCAAAACACGAGCTGGATGATTCTCGCCTCACAAGTCGTCGGTATCCTGATTGAGTTCTGGAAGATCACCACCGTCGTAGACGTGCGCATGCGTCCCACCGCCCCCGGATCTTTGGTGCCTTACTGGATCGTGTTTGAGGACAAGCACAAGCTTACCGAGACGGAAGAAAAGACCAAGGAGTACGACGAGATTGCCTTCCGATACATGTACATGGCCGCGATTCCGCTGCTGATTGCCTACGGTGGCTATTCGCTCTTTTACGAGAGTCACAAGTCCTGGTACTCGTACATCATTACGACGCTCGTGGGCTCTGTCTACACGTACGGCTTCCTGATGATGGTGCCTTCGCTCTACATCAACTACAGGCTCAAGAGTGTTGCGCACATGCCCTCCAAGGCCATGATGTACAAGTTCCTCAACACCTTCATCGACGACCTCTTCGCCTTTACCATCAAGATGCCCTTCCTCCACCGTCTTGCCACGTTCCGCGACGACATAATTTTCTTCGTCTACCTGTATCAGCGATGGGCGTACCGCGTCGACTACACGCGCGTCAACGAGTTTGGCCAAGGGGGCGACGAAGGGGAGGAAGAGCCGGAGAAGAAGACGCTGCTGGAGGGAAAAGACGCCAAAGAGGCTACTACCGAGGCTATCAAGAAGGTCGAGGCCAAGGCAACGGGTGCCGATGCAGGAGGCAAAGCCAAGAAGAGAAAGTAAAGCCATGCCTTGCTGACTGACTATTGAGGATGCTGAAAAGGCAGGGCTACATACGAGGCCTCCTGCATGGGTTACGATTGGGTCATTATACATGTATAACAGCGTGTGTACGTTCCCCTATGGCACATGGGTAGGAAATCATAGCAATATTCAGGGAAGGCACAATTCTTTGTCGGGATGCTGGAGAGTGCAGCCGAATTCAGAACATGCCCCTTACTCGCAGCAAAGCGTCATTGAAGAGGCATTGCCAGTCTCTCAACCCCGTGGAAGCGGATTGGATGGGATGGCGCAAGTCCAGCCCTACGTCCGGCGACTAAGTCGGATTGGCTGGATCAAAGTACGGGCCAGGGGGAGGGCTAGGCTGCGGAGGACAGTTGCAGGTAGTGTATCGACTGCAGCGGGTGTGAGTTGTGGGGGCCATCCGGCGCTAGGGAACTTGTGGTGTACGTCCGTATAGTCCATACAGATGCCCGGGGGCCAGCGCTGTCAGTGGCTCAGGGTCTAATTAGTGCTTTGCAGCGGCCTGAACCCTTCTCTGGGCGGCCCGTTTCACAGTCGAACGCACCCACCCAGCCTCACACTAAACACAGCCTAGGACTATCCGACCATGCCCACCAACATCGATGGGGGGGAAAGGTGTGAGACGGCTATCCGAGGAGCGTCATCTAGTCCAGTTTGTTTGCTTAGAATACGAATGCCCATCACTTATGGATATACCCTGCTCCGATCGTTTAGACCCCTCCCATCCCCAACCCAGCACAGCCTCACACTCCGCTTTTCAGGAACCAGCATTGCTTGACAACCCCCCCCCCGGATGCTCGGCCACAGCCTCACTGCGTCCGTGTCTAGGTTGGTTGTCGGGTTCGGGCAGCCAGGCGTGGATCCCTCCAACCTACGTAATCTTGTGTCTTCTCTATCCTACGTCTCCCCGTGCGCGTGCCGCGGCCGCTGTTTCGCGAGCCATCGCCGGTGAATTTCATACCCGTCTGACTTTGGCAATTTGTTTTGTTTTCTTCCCTCTCTCTCTCTCTCTCTCTCTCTGTTGCATATTTTCTGATTTGTACCCTCTGTTTTCCTCCTCCATACCTCTAGCCTGCATCTTCCCCTCCTCCTTCGACTTGCGACCGGGCCGTTGGGGACGCCCGTCCAGTGTTCCCGCCAACCCTTCCGCTTGCCATGAGCCGCCCCGACACCGTGGGGAATCTGCTAGCGGACATCGCCAACCTCGTCTCGGAGGGCCTGCGCATCTTCAGCTTCGCCGACAAGCGCCAGTGGGGGCCGGACGAGCACGAGCAGACCCGCGCCCTGCAGGAGGTGCTGGAGGAGGCCAAGAAGGACTTCCAGGAGCTGTCGCCGCTGCTCAACGGCCAGTTCCAGTACGAGCATGATCGCAATCGTGAGTTGCAAGCCCGGTGTTGCCAATTGACCTCTGCATGGGCTCTCCTGTAGCCCTGGCGGCCCTCGCTTGCTACGAGGCTGCGTGCTTGGAAGCTTTTGGTCTCATGGAAGCCCCGCAGCAGGACAGAGACCAGTTCGGGGAAGATGCTGACAGTTGGCGCAAACAGACGATTCTGTCGAGGAGTTGAGAGCCTTGCGGCACCAGTTCCACCTACACGTCCAAACACTGAAGGATTGGGCCCGGTCCGGAGGTCCCATCAACCCGACGTGGCTACGAGAGACGAGGTCACTACAGCGAGCCCTGCACCGCGCCCAATGCCGCGCTGCGAGACGAATACATGCGTCGGAGCAGGAGTCATCGGCAAGATGCCTAGGTGCATTCCTCGTATACCGGGTACATCGCTCGTGGTCCCAGAAAGGTGCCGTGGGCGAGGCAGAGTACCAAAAGATGTGCGTGGAGGAGCTCATGGCGTGCAAGCGCGTGGGCAACTTTGAGCGCTTCGGCGACCACGATATCGCCTTCGTGTGCGATTTCTGCGACGGCCACATGATATGGGAGGACCTCGCGGCCGTGCCGACAAGGCGAGCCGGCCAGAATGGGTTCGCCCTACCCGTGGTCGCGCAACCACCCCCGAAGAATCCGACTACGGAATGGCAGACGATCGGGATCACAAAGACCGCTCGTGAAGAGAGGGAGATTGTCTTTGCCCCCGTCGTCATCGCAAACCACATCCCACCGATGCACCGCGACTGGCAGGCGAGGTTGCTCTGCCCAATATGCGAGGATATAGGGGGCCGACCACAGGAGGCGGGGGACGACGAGGACCCGTGGCGGCCGGATGGCGAGTTCGACGACGTGGCTGCGCTCCAGGAGCACTTGGAGTGGGAGCATGCGGCCGAGACCAAGACATCATCGGCTACGACTTCAAAGTCCTCTACAAACAGCTGCTCCGTCATGTAATTCACCTCGACCGTGATTTTTTCCTTGTTACGCGAGTCGGCAATCTCCTGGGGAAACGGGGGCCGGTGCCAGGAGTTTTCGGAGTCTGGGAAGGGGGGATTGATGACCCAGGCGCTGGTATGACGATTTGATAACGAACAGATGAACGACCATCCAGGAACATTTTGGAATATTACGACATGAGATTTATAGTCATTTAATATACACAAGAACCAAGCAGCACGTCGTGTGAATCCGTGCCCCTGTGCCGATATCATCGCTTTGCTGTTGTTGGCCATCACTCCATTCCTGCATGTAAAAGCAACGCCCGTCCTTGCTGTTCTTATCCCTTTTTTGCCGGCTTGCATGCTCCCAGGTACGCCTCAGAAAAACCTCCAAACGATGAAAATCAAGATAAACAGGCCCAGCCCCGCAAAGGGGCCGTACTGCTTCAGCAGCAGCTCCCAGTTGATGCGTACGGCAGCGCGGCGGTACTTTTTGCTGTCGTCGCGGAGGCGGCTGCTGATCTCGCCCATGCGCTCCAGGCTGTCCCCGCGATACAGCAGGTCCTCGATGTTCTTTGTCATGACCTTAGTGACGTCGCGCAGCTCGTCGTTGAGCTTGTCGAGGTTCTGGGAGGCGCGTGCGTCGGCGTACGTCGTCTTGGACTTGGCGATGAAGTTGTCGAACTCCATGAAGGCGTAGGGCCGCAGGGAGGGGTTGTGGACCTGCTGCGGGCTGTGGGTGGTGTTGAACTCGCGGGCGAGGTCGGCCAGGTAGGTGAAGGCGAGCTTACGCGGGTAGGAGCGCTCGCAGATGCAGAGGAAGACGACGTCATTGTCGATGAGGTAGTGCAGCGTGTAAGCGCCGCAGTCGATGCTGGCCTGCGCCTCGGCCGTCTTGCTGAGCTTGCGGAGGACCTGGCGCACCTGGCCCTTGACTTCGGTGAGGGCCTTTTCGGACTGCGACGGGTGGGGAAGAGAAGAGGAGAGTTAGTTATGGGTGATAATGGTCGTTGAGGTCATGGGGCCGCGAACCTGTTCGTCGTCGACGGATGCGCAAAGCATGAGGCCTGGATCAGCTGTTAGTGTCTGGTTCTCTCGGCTGCCAATACGTGTCGCCATGACGTACCGTCCAGCCGGGATATTTGCGTTGAGCGAATCATGTTGTTCGCGAGACTTGGGAGTGGCAATGGGTATGATAGAGAGAAGTCCGAGGACCGTGGCCTAAGAGGGGTGTTGTGTAAGTCGATGGTAGTTTGCGTGCCACTACGTGGCCACAAAACAGTGTTTGAGGAGGTCGAGGTCGATGGGCTTAATGATGGAGTGGTTTCGCTATTACAGCAGTATCTATGACGTCGGGAGAAGAGCGAGGACGCAATCGGGCCGCAAGCGAATCAGAGAGTATCGGTCGTTCGTCGTTGAGAAGAAAGATGGTGTTTCGCCGGATCACGAACTCCTGGAAGTGCCGGTGGTGAACTCCAGAGCTCGCAAGGCTGGCCAATCAGAGGCTCGGTGGTTTGGGGACGCCCCCTCCAACGTGGCTGGTGTGTTTTACAGTGAACAGCCTTGTACTTAGTTATGTTTGAGAAGCGGCTTTCATGTTGTTGGTTTATTCGAGCCAACTCTTAACGATGAAATGGTTTTTGGGGTATTTATTTGGGGTTTTTTTCTTTCTCGGTTCCGTAGTGCCTTGCGAGTCTATATCTCGTCCTCCTCCTCATCAAAGTCGTCCTCCCGGCCCATGTCGTACAGGATCCTTCCACCCTCTCCAGCCCCAATGTCCATTTGCGCATCAAAGTACGGCAGCACGATGCCTTCCCTGTCTTTCCTCTGTTTCTCCGTCAACCCAAGATTGAATGTGCTCTCTGGCTCTTCCTCGGCAGCGTCGCCGTGGTCGCCGCTTGGTGCCGCGAACTGCCGGTGATCTGATAGTAGAAAGACCTGGCTTGGTGCTGCCTTCGTAGACGATGCGGCGGCGGGGATAAGCACAAACTTCTCGGACACGGCCCGGCCGCTTCTCCTCCTCAGCTCCATCTCAATCACCAGCCCGTCCCCGTCCGGCTCCTTGCCGGCGCCGCGCAGTCCGACCAGCACGCCCTCCCGGCTCTCCTTAAGCCCCCATTCGGGCTCCTCTAGACTGCGGTTCCGGGACAATTGCCTCTCAATCTCCTGCTGCAGGCTGGACAGCCGTAGGATGGCCGTGGCCAGGTGGCATAGAATGGTGAAGGGGTGCGGCTCGTACTCGTTGAAGGTCCTCGGGAGGATGATGGGGACATCGGTGTGGTAGACGGAGACGATGGAGACGGCGGGCGTGATGAGGCTGGAGAGGAATGTGGCGAGCGACTGCGGTGCGGAGGAGGCGAGTGCGTTGAGAGAGTCGAGAATCACGACGACTCCTACAATATGTCAACACCGTGAAAAGATGTCATCTTGCTTGCCGACTCACTCTGCGCCGATTTGTCTTGAGGGCCTTGTTTGGTGATCGGCGGATAGTGGGCAAGTAAAGCTGCCCGTACAGACTTGAGATCCTTGCCCGCCGCCTTCACGAAGACGTCGGCACCGCGAGGTTGTCTGAGTGTTGTGAAAGACAAGAAGACCACCTTGGCCTTGGCAATCTACTCAAAAGTCAACGGTAGGAACAAGATGCGCGACGTCTTGCAGAACTTGCCTTGGCTCTGGCAATAAACTCTGCTAGAAGTGGTTTAGCACTCTGCTCAAGGCTGTCTAGTAAGAGCGTCAACGGGGAGGCTCCATCACGCAGGTTGAGTAATTTCTGCAGGAGGAGCAGGCTGTGAGAACGGCTATGGGAGGTGTTTGTAGTAGCCATGCTTATTTTTGTTTTTTGTTGGTTTTTTTCCCCTTCTTCTTCCCTCATGTGTTTTCTCCCATTCGGCTTTCACTTCATTCGGGTGGTTGATTTGACTGCGATTTGAATGTGGCGATTGGTCACGGAGCGTGGGAATGCGGGCTGACTCGGGCTGCTCATCGAAGCTGCATTCTCTCCCAGTGATTCTGGGCTCTTAAATATCACGTCTTTCAGTTGATGCCAGACAGTTCGCGCTCTTGATGGTTTTCGTTGCCAGAAAGATGGAGGTTTGCTCCTTTAGACTCCATCCAGGCGTGACTCATCAAACATCGCCATGCGCTACTAAGCATTTAAAAGAGGTACACGGCCCCAAACGAGAACTACGACTCTGTATCTCAGTCACATCGTGGCCTCTCTCACGATACCTTCCAGACACGGACGTCACATGCTCTGCGCTGGGCCCGTACTATTTCTCACTGGCCTACCAAATGCCAAGCATTCCTACCGCTCAGCGCACGCCTTCCAGATCATCATGAGGCCAAGGCCGACCTGGTCTCGTACCTAGAGCATCCACGTGGAATTTGAGATTCTCTTACGCAGTAGACGACGTGGTCACGGGCGGCTGGTCATGAGAGCCCACATCTGACAGCATGACACTATTACAAAGAACAACAGCCTCTGCAACATTTTAAGTATTTCCTAGTGAGTATCAGTAGCACCACAGAGGACTTCGAAATCAGCTACGAGGGCTTGAAATTGTGACATTGCAAGCCCAATCCTGAAGAAGCTGCAGCAAGCACACCCCGATAAAGTCGCAAGCCGCACAGCCATATCCTGCCAAGCAAAAGGCAGACCGTACTTACAGTGCCTCCGACGACCAACCGGAAGTATATGAGGTCGTATTAGCCAAGGTGGTCCCCTCAAGCTTAGAAATATGCTTCTATAATTATAAGGGGCATTGCCACTAAAGGAGCGAAGAATAACTTTCCCCTAATCGTGACAAGTATCGGCGACGTGAGGTAGGATATGAAGGTGAACCTATTCCACTTATGTGTCAAGAAGCGTTGTATGTAGTCTCGTATAAACTTGGGAAACAGCTTCGCCGTGGGATTCAACTGATTCCCTGGTATTCAAGGGAATCACCTACTGCCTTCGTGCTATATTGATAAAATGAGGTAATAATCAGGACCGGTGTGATCTACATAAGGTAGGAAAGAAAAACATAACGAGCCGCGATCTCCTGTGGTATCATATCCTCATAACCCCCCATCACCCCTCCTTCTCACCCTCCTCATCCTTCTTGTCACCGTCCTCCCCCTTCCTCGCAGCCATCCCCCTAAGCCGCCCCGGCAACAGCTCCTCCGGGATGGCAACGCCCCAGTCCTCCTCGAACCTCCTCACCAGGTAGTCGTCGAACTCGCCAATCCTGCGCCGCTCGTGCGCCGCCCACGCCTCGGCCAGCCACTGCGGGTCGTGCCGGCCCTGCGCAATGTTGTCCGTGTACGACGCGCAGTCGTGCCGGAAGCTGTCGTCGCTCAGCAGGCCCTGCACGTCGGGTCGCGCGTCCGACGCGCCGCCGTCGCCGCCGTCGCCTCCCCCCGCGATGTGCTGCCGGTCCGGGAACAGCGCGAGCACCTCGGCCCGCTCATGGGTGTCGAGGCTATCCCATGCCGCTGGATTAGAGAGGACGTTCTGTGGCGCGGTTTGAGTTAATAACGGTGGGGTTCGGGTTTGTGAGTGTGTCGTGTGAAAAAGGGGGGGGGGGGGGGGGG